>JARKIC010002340.1:0-65927 GCA_029378375.1 Mycena olivaceomarginata | reverse complement strand
CTGGGATTGAATCGACTGAACAGTGCAACAGCAAATATTTTCCAAGCCCCCCTGACATCACTGATGATCGTCTTCATGTTCAATATGTAGCTGGAATATGCGTAGCCCTAACCTATGGGATCCTTGAATACCCGTTAAGTCTTGCCTACAGAGCAGCTCGGAATCGTTCTGGCCGTCCCCTAGCCATCACATAGCTGAGTCTGTGTTTCGATCCACATTTTACCCTTCTGACCATCCATTTGTTCGATTTTTAGGCTGTGGGCTATCTTCAGTCGACCGAACCAATTTATTTTGAAAAGATATATATGCGCTCTCTGTGTGTGCAGACCGATTCGAGTTTGGCACAGCACGGAATAACGACCAGGCATATCTGCGAACACTATATATTCATCTGGTACGTGCCGCCGCCATTCTGCTGAAGTGTGTCGCTGACTTCAGGTGCTAGATAGTCGATGAAAATACCATGGCACCGGTTCCTTGGGGTATTGAGTTGTATGTCGAAGTCTTACCCTGCGCAGAGCTCGGCTGCCCACTGTAATTTCATGGGCACTTCCCAGTGCGTAAATTCGTCTGACGAGATGACTCTTGGGTAGTATATTACTGTACACTCGTTCTTATGATATTTCTTTCAATGTGTGAATGCGAGCGACGAACCTCCAACGTATACTTGAGCCGGAGCGAAGCGACGGCACATCTTGTCCATTTTACCTATTCGACATTTCGGCAGCAGCCGAATTTTTGAGTGACACCCCCAAACTTTCGGCATTTGAACCAAAATTTTCGTCTTTTTTGCACTTTTTGGGCAGTTTGGGGACCTGTGTGACCGCTTGGAGGTTCGACAGAGGCCCGAGTGATGCGTGACCTCAACCGAATTTCGTGATCGACAGAGGGTGCGTGATGTGTAACTACCGATTTGAAGGAAAAAGTACAGTAAGTGAATTTCAATCTTGAAAAGGTCTAAGAATCTTTGGCCATTCTGCGGTCCGAATATGGACCAGGCATGATGCATCCAATAAGATGGCGTCAGCTCCCGGCCTTGGAGAACGCCACCTGATGTTCGGATGAGTATCATGTGTGTAAAACATTTTAACGCCCAATAGGACCTCCAGTGTTCGTCGTCGGCGTCTGTGGCAACCTCATGCAAAGTACGTGCCTGTGAGTGTTCTACGATCCTGAGTCTCGGGATCAATGCGAATGATTCGTAATTTTTGGGGTCTGCGGAACAGTTGTGCACGCGGCGGGAAGACAGTCTCTTAGCTGGGGAAAGGCATGAGAGGAATCTGATAGATTGAAAATGTTGCAGCTTCGACTTGATCTTGCTAGTATTGGCGTGGCAGCGCCGGCGCTGAGGGAGGCTTACCGTCCCTGGGCGCGCCGTTCAACCATTTTCGACATGGGCGGAATTTTGCGTGCCAACAGAATTTTTTTCAATTATCAACAGAGGGGTGCATGACGCTTGATTATCGATTTGAATGAGATAAGACAGTATGGGAGTACACACGTGTGATCAGATCCTGGACGGGATATTGAACAGTCGCTTTGCTGCCGAAGCCCCTAGACTCCCGATCCAGGAGCGTGGACACAGGTGACGCCGAAGTTTTGCGATGGGATTGGAGGCAAGAAATATATGCTCTTCCACGAACATAAAGCATTCGTGTTGGAATACAGAATGGGAACGGTCCATTGTGCTGAACCGTGAACGCTCCTGAGGAGAAACTACCGACATCATTGGTGGCTGTAGAGACGTTGCCACAGACAAAGCAAATCTCAATCATCAATAAGAGCGGCGGAGAGAAAGATTAAAACAGACTGAGCAGAAAACATTTGATATTGGCAAACACCTGCTTTCGGTTGAAGCCTTCGCACACGAATCAGTAGATCTGTGGGTCCAAGACACCAGATTTGTAGATTTTCCAAGCTGTGTTGCGATCTCGCACAAGGAGACAGTCTTCACTCTATTGTGAGCCAATGAGATTCCGGCCCCGCGACACTGCTCAGCTGCTGCAGCCCGGAAAAGGATCGGTTGTCCCCTTAATACAGGTCGTCTTTTTTTTTGACGGTGGAAAGACGTTGACGAACACGTTCGGCATCATATTATTGTCCAACAGATCAGAATGCACAACTTCTCCCACCAATAATATGCAGGCGCAGAACTGAAAACCACGGCTGTACGATCGGCCTCGGATCATGATGGTAAAGGCACGATACTGGGGTTTTTTCATTCAAATCGACAGGGGGTGTGACACGTGACCCGATGTGGCGGAGTCAAAGTCCTGGCTGGTAGGCTCTTTGAACGGGTCGGTAGTCCGTATAATGACCGAACAAATGTTTGGGTTCGAGTTTATGAATGGGTCCCAGGCCGTAGAGTGAGAAAGTGGTGAAAAATTAGAGTAAAAATGTGCGAAAATGCCGTGAATAGAAGGTGGTGTTGTGAGGCGTGATTTGTTGTAGGTCAAGAGTTCAGGGTAACTGCGACCGTTCTCTTCAGACTGAAGAGAATCGGCCGCAGGCCTCTCGTATATACACCGTGAACCGTGATAACCCGCCCGAACCAAACACCGTGTAACCGTTGCATCCCCATCCGGACTGTCCCCATCCGGACTGGATAGCGAGGTTACTACTACAACACTCCCCTTGACCATGCTATCCAGTAGCACCAGCAAAGTCCAGGCCAATCATGCGGCGAAGCCGGGAAGTAGTGTCGCGGGGAAGAACTTTGGTGAGTAGATCCGCGGGGTTGGCATTAGACGGGCAATAGTGCAGGGTGACAGTATTGTTTTCGACGAGGGTCGCGAATATAATGATATTTAAGCACTATGTGTTTTGCCTTGTCATGCATTGCAGGGTTTTCAGCAACTGATATGGCGGACTGGTTGTCGCTGTTCATCGGGGATGGGTGCTCCAAAGGTTTTCCCAAGAGCCCGCCAAGGAGATTACGAACAATGGTGAGCTCCCTGCCCGAGTGACTGCCAGGAATATATTCAGCTTCCATCATGGATTGTGTGGCAACACTTTGCAGACGGCTGATCCATGATACCACGCCGCCGGCGAGAAGGACAACCGTGCCAGAGGTCGAGCACATTTTGTCCTTGTCGCCGGCCTAGTCCGCATCCGTGTAACGGATCAGAAACTGGGAGATGGGAGCTGTCGAGTGCCCTGATCCACGGCGGTAGGTGATGACAAGGTCGAGTGTACCTATAATGTATCGCAAAACATGCATAAGTGCTTGCCAATGCTCAATCCCAAGATTCGAGCTGTACCGACTGCCAACTCCGACAGCGAAGGCAAGGTCGGGGCATGTACCCAGCATCCCGTACACACACCGCTGGTTCCTCAATTTAACAGGCATTTAAGTTAGCTACACTTTTTAAAGTATCTTAATACACATAAATTGGCCGGAAACTGAATTTATATATTTGATTTGGGACTGAACAGAATCTAATCTCTAATCTAATCTATCAAAGTCCAAATAAATGTCCATGAAACTTTGAGTATTGCCCCGCCTTTTGCTGGCGATGAAGTGCAATATAAAAAATAGAGAATAAATGGTCTTGAAGTGAGTGCCAAAACTATAGGTATCAGGGCAGTCAATAAGCCTGTTGATGGTTTAGATTTAGAATTAAGTTTAGAGGAAAATGAAATAAATATGGATTCTCATTTAAGGGGGTTTTAAACTGAATACAAAACTTCAGGTTTCGAACACAACTGAACTCATCTGCAGACCATCCGCAGATGAGTTTAATGGTGTCCAAAATCCGAAGTTTTTTATCCACTTTAAAACCCAGTTAAATGGGAATCTATACTTCTCGTTTCATTTTCCTTTCAACTTAATTTAAAATCTAAAGTATCAACAGGCATATTGACCGGCCTGATACCTATAGTTTTGGCATTCACTTCAAGACCATTTATGTCAGGGGAACCCCCGCTTTTCCGGCCTTTCCGGCTTCCGCTCCGGCTCCGCCTTCCGTTCAGGCTAATGCCTCCGGCTTTCCGCCCATCCGTTCTCGTTGGCACGTGCTATGCGACCAGGCCCGTGATCATTGTAGATACCTCCGGACACGTGCTACTGGGTAGTTACCGATTCGTATATAAGGTTTCGCCTAGCGTGGGAATCCTCATCCTTTCTTCTCTTCGGATTCCCCCGCTAGGTGCGTAGTATTCCCGCTCCTGTATTTAGTACCCATATTTATACTTTGGATTCCTCCGCTAGTTTCCGCGCCCCGCGCCGAACTTAAGGTTGCCCTTACAGCAGAAGAAAGGATCTAAGGGATCAACCGGTCAAGATTGGGAAGTTTGGTGCAGGCACGGATTCGGACCACTACTCCAGTGCTCCATCCTCCCCCACTTCCAATCTCGACCCCTCCTCCGTTCCGATGGACCAGCCACCTGCCCCTGACTCTGCGCAACCCGAGATCCCGAGTGTTCACGCTCCGCATCCGGATTCCGGAGCCATGGCCCGGCTCGCTGCTGTCGAAGGCTCCCTCGAGAGCATCCAAAACACGCTCCGCCAGCTATTGCTGAGCACCCAAAATCCGCCGCCTGCCCCTGCCCCTGCCATTCCGGCTCCGGCGCCGGGTCCAGACTTCTCGGTCCCCCACCCAGCACCCAAAACGGTCCTCCGACCGAATCCTCCGGCCGTTTTCGACGGCGACCGGAAACAAGGACGGATGTTCCTTTACTCCGTCCTCACCTATTACCAGCTGGTTCCGGAAGCTTTCATGGCGGACGGGTTCGTCTCGCAGGAAAAACTCGTCCGGTTCGCCATGTCCTTCATGTCGAAGGACGCAGCTGCCCGATGGGCGGAGCGGCGCGCGTCTGCCGTACCATTCCCGTTCCCCACCTGGGCCCAGTTCGAGGCCGAGTTCCGGCTCCGGTTCGTCGAGGAGAACGAACAGGACCAAGCCCTCACCAAGCTTGAGTCCCGCTTGTACTTCCAAGGCTCCCGCGACATCTACCAGTACACGGACGACTTCGAGGAATTGGCCGTAACAGCGGGTTACTCAGACGCCCTCGTCCGGGTCACAAGTACCGCTCCGGTCTCGACCCGCAGATCAACGTCGCGATCACGACGTCCGGAACTGCCCCTGACCTCACCGACTACGCCGGATGGCACTTGCGCGCTTTCCGGCAGTACGAGGCCTTCGGCCGCGCGCGAACCGGAAACCCTCCCGCGCGGCTTCCGGCTGCTTTCCCACGGTCGCGCGCAGCGGGCGTATCTCCGGCTCCGGTTCCGGTTCCCGCGCGCGCTCCGGTTACATTCGCCCCACTTGCGGCACCTGCTCTTCTGGCAGCCGTTCCAATGGACGTCGATCGGGCCCGGGCCCGCCCGTTCCCATGCACTTGTTTCCGGTGCGGAGCGGCCGGACACCTCGCCCGCGCATGCCCCGTCCCCTCTGACGTCCGGCATGCAGACGTTCTCGACGAGGTCGTTCGTCAACCCGGGGATGACCTCCTCGAGGAGCTGTTCGCCTGGCTCTCCACCTCCGTCTCGCTTCCGGCCGAGTCGGTTGACGGAGATGAGACGGAACCGGTGGGTTTTCCCCACCCGGCCGAGTGAGCGGTGCGCCCTCGGTCGCGTCCCCCAATCGCTACGCCCTCCTGTACTCAGATAGTGACAATTCATTTGATTCAGAAGTAGTAGTGAGAGGCGCACCCCCCGTCCCAGTTTCCGTCCGAGTGGCGGAGACTCTTCCTTCCGTCCCGGAGACGGAAGCCCGTACTGCCCCCGAGCCGGGAACGAGGGCAGTAACGGAGGCCCCTGTCCCCGAGCCGGGAACGAGGACAGGCTCGCTTCGGCGCGTTCATCGCCCGAAGTGGGAACGGCGACTTCCCCGGCAGTACGTCATTGACTCTGTCGAAGGCCAGAACTCCCTGCACATCCCGTTGGACCTGCAGTCTGTCGAGACCGCCGCCCGGATGTCGGTGAAGGCTCTGGTCGACTGCGGAGCGACCGGAGACTTCATCGACTCGGAGTATGTCACCTCCCGCAACCTTCCGGTCCGGCCTCTCTCGCAGCCTATCCCAGTTGTCAATGTGGACGGCAGCCCGAACCAAGCGGGCGGCATCACCGGTGTAGTCAATATGGTGGTCGATTACAAGGGGCACTCCGAGCGTATCCAGCTCGCCGTGACCCGACTCGGGAAGCAACACGTCATCCTCGGTTACTCCTGGCTCCAGAAGCACAATCCGGAGATCAACTGGGAGACCAAGGAGGTTCGCATGACGCGCTGCCCGACCGGATGCCGCACCTGCCAAGACGAGCTGCGGGCCGTCTGGAGGAACGAGAAGCTCGCCGCCTCGATCCTCCGGCAGCTGCGCGAAGGTCCGACTCTGTCTATCTGTGCCATCGACTCGGAGGAGTGGCACGGAGATGATGGGTACGATCCGGCCGACGGCGACTTGCCGGAGCTGTGTCCGGACTCGGAAGACGATGATGACGAGGAGGACGACCTCGGAGAGGGCGATCGCATTCTGTACACTGTGTTCGCCCCCGTCGAGGAGATCCGCGCTGGCAGTACCGTCTCGCAACGCCTTGCGGAGGCCTACGCCCGGAACTCTGCGCCCGCCAGAACCGATGTTCCGTCCTGGGCTGCGGATTTCTCGGATGTCTTCAACAAGGAGTCCTTCGACTCCTTGCCGGAGAAGCGAGCATGGGACCATGCCATCGAACTTGTCCCGGACGCGAAGCCGGCCAACTGCAAGGTCTACCCGATCTCCCCGCTCGAACAGAAGGAGCTCGATGCCTTCATTGCAGAGGGGTTGAGCACCGGCCGCATCCGTCCGTCCAAGTCGCCTATGGCGTCTCCGGTCTTCTTCATCAAGAAGAAGGACGGAGCCCTCCGGTTTGTCCAGGACTACCGGGCACTTAACGCGATGACCGTGAAAAACCGGTACCCGCTCCCTTTGATCAATGACCTTATTAATTGTTTGAAGGGAGCCCGGTTCTTCACGAAACTTGACGTCCGGTGGAGTTTCAACAACGTCCAGATCCGGGAAGGTGACAAATGGAAGGCCGCGTTCCGTACGAACCGGGGGCTCTTTGAGCCACTGGTGATGTACTTTGGCCTTACCAACTCCCCGGCTACGTTCCAGACGATGATGAACGACATTTTCCAGGACCTCATCCTTTCCGGAGACGTTATGGTCTACCTGGACGACATCCTCATCGCACACTCCGACCTCGCCCGTCACCGCGAGATCGTCCGGGAGGTGCTCCGGCGACTTCGTGAACACCGCCTTTTCCTCCGACCGGAGAAGTGCGAGTTCGAGAAGTCGACGATCGAGTACCTCGGCGTCATCATCTCGCACAACCATGTGGAGATGGACCCCGTCAAGGTCGCCGGTGTTGCCTCGTGGCCCACGCCCGAGAACAAGAAGGACGTGCAGCAGTTCCTCGGCTTCACGAACTTCTACCGGAGGTTTATCCAGGGGTTCTCGGACGTCGCCCGGCCGCTTTTCGACCTGACGAAGAAGGGTGTGGCCTGGACCTGGACCGCTGCCTCGGCCGCCGCGTTCCAAGCCCTCAAGGACGCGGTGACTGCGGAGCCCGTCTTGGTCCTTCCGGATGAGTCCCGGCCGTACCGGCTTGAGGCGGACAGCTCCGACCGGGCGACCGGAGCGGTTCTGTCTCAGCAGGGGACCAATAGAAAGTGGCGCCCTGTTGCCTTCTACTCCAAGAGCTTGAATGACGTCCAAAGGAACTACGTGATCCACGACAAGGAGATGCTTGCGATCGTCCGAGCCCTAGAGGAGTGGCGACACTTCCTCGAAGGCGCGCAGCACCCGGTTGAGATCTGGACGGACCACAAGAACTTGGAGTACTTCCAGAAGTTGCAGAAGCTGAACCGGCGGCAGGCCAGGTGGTCCCTGTACCTGTCCCGGTTCGACTTCGCCCTGTTCCATCAGCCCGGGCGCCTTATGGGATGTCCGGACGCGCTCTCGCGTCGTCCGGACCACGGAGCCGGCTCGGAGAACTCGGATGTTACGCTCCTTCGGCCGGAGCTTTTCCGGATTCGTGCCACGGAAGGGATTGCGGTTGACGGACCCGAAATTACTCTCCTGCGCGATGTCCGGAAGGCGTTCGCAACTGAGCCGGACCTTGAGGACCCCGTGGCGCTTGTCGCCCGGCAGCTCCTCAAGAACCGGAAGACCCCTTCCCCCCGCTCGGCTGAATGGCGCATCTCGGACGGACTCCTCCTGTTCCGCGGCAAGATTGTCGTGCCGCGGAATAAAGACCTCCGTCGCCGGATTATGGAGCAGCACCATGACATGCATGTCGCTGGACACGCTGGCCGCTTCAAGACGTTGTAGTTGATCTCCCGGAACTACTGGTGGCCCCAGTTGTCCCGACACGTCGGCCAGTATGTCGGAACGTGTGATGCGTGCAACCGGACGAAGGCGCTCCGGCGACTCCCCCACGGTGAGCTTCATCCGACCGAGATTCCGGACGAACGCTGGGACACCGTCTCGGTGGACTTCATCGTCGAGCTTCCAGAGGCCCATGGGTTCGATGCGGTTATGGTTGTGGTCGACGTCCTCGGTAAGCGAGCCCACTTCAACGAGTACCACACCGGCCTTGGTGCTGTCGGAGCTGCCCGGTTGTACTACCGGAACGTCTGGAGGCACCACGGAACTCCCCGGAAGTACATTTCCGATCGTGGTCCGCAGTTCATCGCCGAGTTCACTCGCGAACTGTGGCGCCTCATTGGTATCGAACCTGCCACCTCCACCGCTTACCATCTGCAGACCGACGGTCAGACCGAACGCGTCAACCAGGAGCTCAAACAGTTCATCTGTATCTTCACGAGCTACAAACAGGACGACTGGGATGAGCTCCTGCCGGCAGCCGAGTTTGCCTACAACAACCACATCCACTCCTCGACGCAGCAGGTACCGTTCATGACGGACACCGGCCGCCTTCCGCGGATGGGGTTCGAGCCAAATGGTAGGCACTCTGCCGACAAGTCCGTCAACGAGTTCTGCGACCGGATCGCCGCCGGAGTCTCCGAAGCCAAAGCTGCCCTCGTTAAAGCCAAGGACGAGTTCAAGCTGTACTACGACCGCCGGCGCATACCAGCGCCGGAGATCAAGGTGGGCGATCGGGTCTGGGTGGACGCCTCCGACATCAAAACGACGCGTCCATCACCCAAGTTCTCGGACAAGCGGCTCGGACCCTTCAAGGTCGTGAAGGTTGTGGGCAACGGTGCGTACAGGCTCGAGCTCCCGCCGCGTTACTCCCAACTCCACCCGGTCTTCCCGGTCGTGAAGCTCGAGCTTGCGAAGCCGGACCCATTCCCCGGACACCCCCGGCACGACGAACCACCGCCCGTCCTCCAGCCGGACGGAGACGAGAGGTGGGAGGTCGACGAGATCCTGGAAGCGCGAGTCCGATACGGCAGCCTCTGGTACATGGTGCGCTGGAAGGGTTACGGTCCAGAGCACGATAAGTAGGTAAAGCACTCTGATGTCTTCGCCAAAGATGCCATTGATGCCTACTACCGCCGCTACCCCAATGCCCCCCGCTGGATTGCCTCGGCTGCCTTCGACTCACTGGGGACAATGTACAATATAACTGGCCCGGATATTGCCCGGATATTCTTAATATCCGGGCAATATCCGGGTAATATACGGACCCCGGATATAGCCCGGATATAGCCCGGATATTTAAAATATCCGGGCAATATCCGGACCCCATATATGGTAAGTCACATGGGGTCCAGATATTGCCCGGATATTGAAACCAAACAGAGTAAAAATAGGTAACAACACCTTCTATAAAAGGTAATTGCACCAGGCTCACAACAACTTCCTTAACAGGTAACAGCCATGCAGTTACTTATATAGCTGTTTGCATTGTACACAATGACATGATCATGAATAGCAACTATGATTATCAAAGACTATTGATCACTTCTTGGTCCTGATCATGAACTCAGATAGAATGAACTTGCAGGTTCTTTTCAGACATTCAGGGAGTTCCTACAACATATGAAAAAGCTGGTCTCCAGTCCAGAGGACCTTTGTAATGGTTATCTCTGGTTTGATCTCCTGTTGAATATGTAAGTGTAGAAATTCAGATTACATGTGCTACAATTAAATATCTATCTAGTGGATTTAAGCCCCAAAATTCCAGCCAGTGAATTCTCTATATAGGTGTTATATCCGGGTTGGAGAAAGGCCGGAAGACAGAAAGGCTGGAGGACGGATAGAAGGCTGAAGGACAGATAGGCTGGAAAGTGATACCACAAAGATGAGTGGATAGACCAACTAACTTAGCTTTCAACGAAGGAAGCAGAAGTAAGACCATGGAACACTGTAAAACCATTATATTGAAGGACTAATACAACAGGTACTTACTGCAAGGGCATTCAGACAATGACAGAAACACAAATATCACCTGAGTGCACGCTGTTTGAAACTACCATAAAATTAGCGAAGCAAAATGCCAAAGACTCAAATTAACATTACATACTGGGAGAACCGAGCAAGGGAGTGAGGTTTGACCACCATTGACATTGATTTTGTAAGGCTTCATCATGACGACACTCAACCCCGAATCATTTCTTGTTGTGCCAGATCAGCAAGCAAGTGTGCAGAACAACCCAGCAGTCATTGAGGAGGTCCTGTCCGGGAAAGAGCGGGGTGTTGATGTCGTCAAGCCTAGATGTATGGTGCGTATGGTATCCCCCCATGCTGCCACTGCCAATGGGGGTCGGGATGATGCCACCGATGGGGATGGGGATGGGGCCGCCCCCACTGAAGATGATGGGTACAGGTGGTATAGGGATGTCTGGGATGCTGCCACTGCCAGCGGCTGGGCAGATGCAGGGGATGCTGCTGCTGGCAAACAGGGTGCCAATGGAGGGAGAGCACAGGTCACTGAGTTCAAGTATGTCAGGGCCAGTGAATGGCAACGGGAATGGGAACACTGGTGGAGAGTTGTCCGAGTGGGAAGTTGCACTGGTAAAACGAAATGAGCGACACAAGGAAGAGAAACAACGTACAAATTAAGATGCAGAAATATACATGTGAAGGTGCTCCAAGCTAGGGTTACAGCTGCTGCTCGCACTACCGTGCCCGCAACGTATGAGCTCCTGTCACGCAAGCCGGAACACTGACAAACTTTTGCTTTCCTCCTGGCCCAGCTGCCAAATGCACGTCACATACACCTGTGAGAACGTCGAGCGCATCAGCGCCGGCGAGCATTTCTCGTACTCGTACTCATCAAGCGATAGGTCCACCAAGGACATTGACGACGGTGAGAGCGCAGGCGACTGCACAGTATCCTGCAGGAACGACAGCAGCAGCGGCACCGGTGCGTACACGTCCACGGGGCTCCCATGCCCATTGAGCAGGTGTGCGCTGCCCGCCAACGGGCCACAACAGCATGCACAGCTTTGTATGTCCTAGAAGCCACCACATAAACTTGGTATTCCGTTGAATAGACAAACATTGAATATCCTTGGCGAAGGTTTCTGAGGAAATAATAACACACCCCAGACACTATGATATCCATTACAGAAGAAACCACTAATCCTGAGGTAAGCAGAATCTGGACCCGAATTAGTCGACAACAAAGCATTCAAGATTCAAGTGTACCCTGTCGGGCCATTTGTGATCATTAAGCCGGGGTTGATGATGCGCGATTCAGTGTCCACCTCCTCTTTCTGCACATCTTTCTTTGACTGCTCCTTGACCTCCTTCTCCAATTGTGCCAACTGTACAGCAGATCAGCGCTACCCATGTGCATTGCTGGTTAACTGTACCTTGGTGACCAGAGAGTGCTGCACCTGAATCTTATATGGCATGTAAAAGTAGTTAAGACCATGCTGCCATGAAAGCTCTTTGACGACGTCTGAGCGCAAAAGGTTGAAGCAAATGAACAGTAGTGCCGAGAAGTACTCCTTGTTCCCGATGTCCACAAAGTAAGACAGCAGCTCCTCTGCAACCTCTGTCAACCCAGACATGGACACAGTAATCATTGTGTCCTTGTACAGTTGGTCCTGCTTCAACAGCGCTATGGACTCTTCCTATCTTGAGTTTTTCTGCAGCAAAAATGTCAGGTTGCAGCAGTCAACTTGTATCCGATAAACAGACCTTGAAAAGGTGGGGCCGCAAGTCTGCGGAATTCAAGAAGAGAGGTCTGAAGACATTTGGCCAGTGTAATGGTGTTGGAGGTGTTGAAGTTGTCAATCGAATCACTCAGTGATTTGTAATCTTCTTCCTCTATCAGCAGGTCGTTGTAGGCATCATTGACATCCTCAAGATTCAACAGGAGGGGAGAACAGCCAGCAAGACTCGTGGCTTGACTACTTAGAATGTGGTGTACGTGTTGGACAGTGATTAGGTACTGGAAAATCAAGGGAAGGTGGTCTTGGTTTCTGAACATACAAACTACACACATATGGTTGATGCGCGGAATCAAGACAGTCAACAAGTCAGTCAGTAGGTTTGGTTGTTCCTCGAGGCAGAAGGACAAAGTGCGGTAATAGCTGGCTGTGAATGAATATTGGACCAACATAAACACAATAAAATGTACCTCTCGATGTTAGCCACCCAAACGACCACGTTCTTGAACTGGTTGTGTTCCCAAGCATCGGCGGACCATTCAATCATGGCCACGGCAGCATTGTCCTAAAGTATTTATGCGAGGCAGAGAAATCTCCCAAACCTACAAATTTGTTGTACTTGATGTAAAAGAGCCCAAGTTCTGGCCACAAGTGCGCCTTCTCTGCCGCTTTGACGACCTGAGGAGAAATGATTATTTAAATGGTAAAAACGATAAAGTAAAAATACCTTAGGGATGTTGATACAGGAGACATACACCTTCAGGTGCTCCATGACTGCTCCCCAGTCAGTAAACTACTACAACAAAAAAATCATGACACATGTAACACGTTTCGCAGGCTGCTCAACAGGATTGCCATCTCGGTGAAGATGCCCATGTGCACCCGCTCAAGACCCAGGCCGGCCTTGAGAAGAGAAATGACTTCTTCAAAGTGTTCACAGTGTTCATAGAGCTGGACAATTGCCGCCAATTCCTCGGTGTGGATGACCCACAGATCTCCACCTAGTCACGCAGAGTCAGACTAAGTTGGAATTGGATCACGCAAGGTTCTTACCAGAGTGAAATCGGATTTCTCTATGCAGGCTGCGTGAACCTGTTTCCATACTCTACAACCGCGGTCATTCGACGTCACTTCTCAAACTACGGGCCACTTACTGGGTGTTCCCAGCTTTCCTGGCGCTGTCTACCGCAGCCTGGTTCTCTCCCAAGTAGATGAGGGTCGTTGCAAGCCGATCCCAGTTAGGGATACTGGCAAACAAAAGTTTCACGGCCTGGTACAGCTCATCGTTGAAGCACTTCTCACCGACCTCCAAGATATCGGCGACGTTGGTCATGCCCCCAAGAAGTCCTCCATGTCGTGTAGCCGGTCGGTCTTGGCATATGAATACGCCAGCTCCGTATCAATCTTGGGTTCCCGGAGCGACTTGCGTGCCATTTGGAGGCGGACGAGGTCGTCTTGCTTGCCTGCACGAGTCGAGATCTCGTTGACTTACATAAAGTTTGTGGCATCTTCGGCCTTGATGTACGAGTCTACAAAGTGAAGGTGAGACCCTGAAGCGCAAGAACGAGCTAGATCAGCTCACCGATGGCGTCCTTGATGCCCAGGCCATCGAGCTGAGCCTGGGCAAGGCGACTCCACACCTCCTGCTTTCGTACAACTACATCCACATAAGTGATAGCGACACAACAAAAACAGTGATACATAGTATGTTGTTTTCCTTCAAGAATGCCTCAGGATTGTTGTTGCTGTCGATGTAGATCTTCGCGATAGCGTTGAAGCCCGCCGTGTCTTGACTGCCAGCCAGGACCCGGGCCTCGAGCCACGGAAGTATCAGCTTCAGCCTGTTGCGCTGCTCGACTTCCAGTGACGGATGCGAGCAGGCCCTTGATGGTCACTTCATCGCATGCAGTCAACGTCGAGGAGTCCACCAATCACCTGAGGTGTGCGAACAGAGTTGACCCGTTGGACATGGACCTCGATGGATTTAATCTTGCCATTCTGGTACAAGTAGAGCACCAGGTCGTGGACGAAGTCGAAACGATCGCAAACAATGATGAGAGGAAGCTGGTCAGCCAGCTTGGCCTCTTTGAGGAAGTTCTTGACCTTCTCGGGGTTGTAGTGGTTGCTTTCGCGGCAAATCCGCTCAACTTCGCGGATTTGGCCAGTCCGTGTAGCAGCCTGAATGTACTTGAAGTGAACTTCAGGATCCTCACTGACATTTACCATAGAACCGAGATAGTAGTCATCTGTGGGAGGGCCGGGCCATGCACAGCTGGTCTACCGCCAAAAAGATCTTCTGTGGGTTCACGAAATGGAGTGGGAGGTGTTTCAGATGGGGAACAGGCTGTGGAGAAATAATCTTCTGTTTCTGAAGGAGCACGCAGTGGACTAGATATCGGTGCCGGAACCCGGACCAGTTTTCGAACGCGGGTAACATGGCTTCTGAGGTCTTCGTGGACCACCGCTTTCGACAAAATTTTGAAGTCGCTGTCTGGGCATATTGTGCACCGCCATTGGTTGGACTGGTTTTTTATGAAGACTAGTGCAATTTTTTTAATTAAAATTTCTTGGATAAGACATGAAACAAACACTGGGGGTTGACCAATTGAGATGTCATCTCGCCCGTAGAACAGCAATCGGGGGTACAGCAATATGAGTGATAGAGCGGACACGAGCAATACAAGTGCCCGCATCCGGATCATGATGGCGTGCAGAGATCCGGCGCGACAGGCAGCAGGCAGTTAGCAGGCGGCAGGCGGCGGGACAGGCGGTGACAAGGCGGTGACGCGTCCTGTTCGTGTGCGGTGCGGTGCAGGTATTATTTGAGGCACGCGGTGTATCTATGGAATTCTGACAAACGAATACATGGCTGGTAGGTGGATCACACCAATTTGATGAGCTATCCCATAGGAATTCGGTAATTTGACTATTCACAGAATGCGCTTCACATTTTCTTAGAATGTCAAACAAAAATTCATCGGATTTCTGTCGACATCAAATCCTATCAAATTCCTAAGGATCCCGGGTTAGCCTAACATAATCTTGAACGCGTTGGAGTCTAGATACTTGGGGGCAAGCTCCGAAAGTAGAGCAGAGTAGTGCGGCGCGATCTCGGACGGCTTGATTGAACGGCAGAACAACCAGCGGCAATTGCACCGGTGAGTGGTTGAAGGCTGAGAATCAGGGGATAGTTCCAGGGCCTGCAATGCACATGTCAGTTCGAGCGCGTCTCTGTGAACTTGAAATACGGACGCAATAATCAGAACTACTTATCCCCTTCACGCTTTTGTAGATGGTGGGAGACCACGGCTTCTGCCAGTCCCTGAGGGAGATGAGACGATGGTCGCATATTGATAAGACAACGTACGAGACATCGACTATGGTGGGTTTGACCCACTCATCCAACTTCTCTGCACTGACCAGGGAGTGTTGTGCAATGGGGACCTAGGATAGTACGAGTCAGTGCACGAATCCGTGACAACTATGATAGGCCCACAATTTCAGCAAAGTACATCTCGGTTTTCGGTTTGCCCATGTCTTTTGAAACCGCTTCAGTGAAGGCCGGAGCATTTTCTTGCACCATGCGCGCCAGTTGGAGGAGCTGCTGTTTGGCGCCACTCGACGGGCAGAGAAACACCCGCTCTGAAATTTGCACGTAGGCTCTCTTGAATGTAATAAAGGTTCAGTTTGGTTGGATGCAGTGAGTTCCAGGATGCCTTACACCTTCTATCTCGAGAATCGGGGTGATCTGCATCGTAAATGTAAATAACCCAGGTAAATATTCACACTCAGTCGCAGCGACCGTCGGTCGCGCGTACGTCATGCAAATACTGGGAGACAATGTAAGACCAATCCTTCCCTCATCCGTCCTTCCCAAGACCCTCTTGACTACGCCAAGATGAACTCAGAGTAGTCGTAACGACGTGCAGCCGGCTCTCCGTGTGACGTGTCCGGTAGGCGAGCGTAGGTGTACAATATTTACGCTAGATGGGATGCTCAACCCGCTCTAGTCGACCTCACTCGGAGTCACCAGTAGCCAGCGCGAGCATAAGGTGCGGCGGCGGTACGGCGGTAACGTACGAGCGCGGTTCGAGCGTAGTGGCGGCGAATAAGGAGCGCGGCGAGCTGGAAGCGAGGAGTGGCCCTGCGCGCACACCGGCAGCGCAGGGCATTCGGCGTTCGGAGAGAGTGGCGAGCGGGACGCTCGCTCGCCCGGCCGTAGAGATGAAGCCCTCGCGGCAGTGGCGAGCTATGCCGCCGCGTGCGCGACGGGTCGAGGGCGTGGGCGGTTGGAGTTGACGTCTTCCCAGGTGGCGTTGTAGATGTACCAGTCGTTGTTTTGGTCGCTGTACGGGTAGAGCGTGATCTGCTGCTCTGCAGCGCCGTCTGGTCAATGGGAAGAAAGTGTAAGCCGGACATACACTTGCTGTCGCCGGGAAAGTTGTGTGCGTGCGAGTGCAGGTACCCACCCTGAGTGGGATCGTGATCTGCGAGCCGACAGCGACGTCTGCGAAAGTGTAGGCCCTCCCACGCTCCTCCCCCGGCTGCCACTTCGCCAAGTACCCCCGCATGGAAGAAGCGCGGCACCCCCGCGTGGGGGGGCCGCGCTCCCATTACGAGCACAAACGGCGCATGCAGCAGTGGCCAGTCCAGCGACACGGGCGGGCCTGGCGCGATGCCGCTGCTCCCACTCCCACTTCCACCAGCCCGTCGGGCGCACCCAGGCCCAAGCCCAGAGGTAGCCCCAAGTCGAGCTCTGGTGTGTGTGCAAGCTCTTGTCCGAGGCCGGGCGCGCGAGCGCAAAAGGGGGCTGAGCTCTTCGGCGGATGCGGACAGAGGGAGAGGGAGCGGGACAGGGAGCACCGGGGGCACGAACGGCGACGGCGCGAGGTCTTCCGGGGAGGGGGCAACAAGGTTGGCTTGTACTCGTGCTCGTCGTGGTTATGTGTGCGAGAGGGGGAGGGGCGGCCGAGGAGGATAAGGAGGAGGGTGTGGTGTGCACCGGGCTCGGTTTCCAGGGAGCGGACCATAACAAAGGCCCGAGCACTAGAATTGAGAACATCTTGATCACGCTGGACGTCGTAGGTGGTATAGTTGACGCGGAAAATCTTTGTTTCGTATATTTTATCGTCCACGATTCGAACGGTATTGCGATCGTCTGCTGAAAATTCATCGTGTGAATCACCGTCAAATTCCGGGTGGATAAGGCGGCCAAGGAGATGATCCTGGAGCTTTGGGATGAAGTTCTACAGAGATGACCCTCGCTTAGTGATATCCAAAGGCATAAAAGGACGTCAAAAGAACATACTGTCATTGCAGGATCTCCTTTTTGCGGATTGAAGTAGGCAAGAGGGATGGGGCGCCTCCGAATGTTGCTGATACAGTGATGGACATCCGTTGGAGTCAATCCAAATGGGTCTTCGATTGGGATTGACGACGTTGCATAAGTCTCAGTCGACGTTTGCGTGTGCCGTTATCTGCAGACTTGGTAAGCTGGAGTTTATGATCCACTTTGTTCGCCATCGACTCGATAAGGGCTCGCCCACGGGCTAGGCGCATAACCTTTGTAGCGATCTGCCCGGCATGCTCGCGTTTATTGGTTACTGCGTACATGTGCTTCACGAGGCGGTGAAGACTCAGTTCACCCTGCGAAATTCGTGTCAGTGGGACCAAAATTAGAATTATATCGCTCACCAGCTGCGTTGAGCAGCCGTCTGTGGGCCTGAACAAGAGGATTGTTGTAATGTAGTCGCCTAAGGCATGCCACTTGTATGTATTGAGGTTACCAGTCTTCTTCTTCTTCCTCGTTTGGGTCGGTGCTGCTAGAGCAACGTCGGGAGCTGGGTGTCCTTCAGCAAAAGCGAGTCCATCAGCAGTAGCACCAGCTTTAGCTGTACGGATTTCCCGGCGCCCACGAGCTGCGACTTCCTGCCGAAGTTCAAACATTTCGAACTGCGCGCATGTGGTGTTCTTGAAGTCGCGCATGAGACGGCCGATCTCGGGGGTAAGCCGTCGAAGATGCTCCAGGGTGGGGTCCGTGTGCATGCGCAGCTTCGCAAAAACTGTGCCATTCCGCCATCCGGAAGCGCAATGTCATGACCCGCTTGTCATGCTTGCCCGGGAAAAGCCCCGCAAAGACAGGGATGGCGCATTGCAGCAGGTCTTCAAAATCTCGAGCGCCGAGCTTCTTCATGTCCGCTGCATTGCTGGCGAATCAGCGTATCATGTCTACCCCAAACTGCCAATTGCACGATATCTAATCGAACCAGATCAGATACGGTTCCGCTAATAAATTGGAGCCTTACTGCCGGTCGAGTTCAGCTACAAGTTCCTCGCCATTCTTCTGCGCATATAATAGACAGATTAGGTGTGGGCCGTTCCGGAAGTCCGTCCCGTGATGACGAGGCTTGCCCGTTGTGGCTCGTCAGTTTCTCTTCCGCCTAACGATGCGCACACTCACAAGGCAGCTTGACATTGTGCTCCTCGACACACACCAGGTACCCCGCCTTCCCGCGCTTGCTCTTGTCAAAGTGGCTCACGGGCACCCCAGCTTATCGAGCCGGATGAGCTCAGCGCGATCAAGCCCGGTCGGATCCGAGCGCGCCCAGATCTTGCGCGCAGCGGCCAACTGGACGATTCCGCTCCGCGCGCAAACGGGCAGCACGGCGCCTGCAGAGGCGAAGGGCGAAAAGGGCGGCGCAAGGGACACGAGGTGCATGTGGTGCTCGAGCCCCGGACGAGTCCTGCGTGCCGCAGCTGAGGCTGCATGCGTGCTGGACGCTTGCGCACGGCCCAAGCGCGACGATGGTGACAGCGTGTCACAACGGTGTGAGGTCGCAGACACCAGCGGGATGTCGACACGCTGTCGATTGGGTGCGGATGGGACGTCGAGTCCAGCACGGCATTGGCGCGCTGCACGAGCGATACCAACGGCAGAGGGGTGTACCGGGGGCAGGTGCACGGTGAGACGGGTGGGGCGAGACATCCAAATTCGGATGCCTGGTCGCACGGAAGTCCTCGCGCAGCGGTGACTAGGTGTAGGCGCCGTCGATTGGGCTCGGGTGGGACGTCGAGTCCGGCGCTGCAGTGGCTCCTCGAGCGTCGAGTCTGCGGGGGCAAGCCGGACGCGAGTGTCAGCGCAGGCGTGTGGGCAGGGGTCGAGCACAGGCGCGGAAGGGCACCGGTAGTCGATTAGGAGCTGCTCCGCGTAGTTGACGTGAGGATATTCAATACTTGTGTCATCGAGAAATAAAATTGGCAAGCGGAGCAAGGACACACGACAGGGAATCCGAGACTGTTATACACGATAGTGGTCCTATACGACGCCTCGGCCTGCCAAAAAATCGTATGAGTTTGGGTACTGGAATAAATGAATTTCAGGAACCGTACCTGATCAATGCTAAACGGCGGCCGCCCACTCGGATTCACCGCCCCATACAACACATCCACCAGAGCAACACCCGTCTGCTCCCCGGGCGCTCCCGCGTATATGATCCCAGTAATATTTGGGTGTGCGCTCCACGAGACCGAAACGACCCGACGCTGTGGATCACCACGATGGTGTTGTTGCACACCGCCGCGGCGGCTTCCACGAGACTCCCGCCCTTGTACCATAAATCAAGGTCGTTCCGGTCACCCATGTTCCCGACGCCAATGACATATCCTCCCAGCTCCCAGCTCATGCTATAAAGTTGTAAAGCGTCATTTATAAGGGCGGCTGGGTGAATGTGCGAAAGACGTACGCATTCACAAATACAAGCGCCACATCCTTCCCCTTCGCCGCGGCCGCCCCCGCGCTCGACAGTGACGTCGCGATTGTCGCCGAGGTGCCTACGAAATTCTGGATCGCAGTGATGCCGTCGATTTCGTGGGCACGGCAAGTGGATGTCGGGGCGAGCCAGCTCTGCGCGCAGGAGCGAGGTGTTTCGCAGGCGCTGTGTCTGGCGCAGTCGGCTAGGCGAAGTTAGTGAGCGCTGGGGTGGGGTGCGCTAATAAGCAGCGCCCCAAACCCGAGAACAACAGCATCGCGGTCTCGTCCCGCCCGCGCTGTACCCTGTAACGGAGTCAACAGTGCTGTCGGCAGCGTAACACGCTGCTCAAGAGTGACGGCGCGGGCGTCGAGCCAATAGGTCCAGGGGCGCGGGCGTAAGGGGTGCACCGTGGGCAGGCGCGCGGTTGCGAGCGCAAGGCGGGAGCGGTGCAATCCACCGCGGCGCTTCCTCGGAGTTGACGTGCCCTCCGAGAACGCGCGCGTGTGGAGTCGAGTCAGCGGGTCCAGGGGCGCGGACGGGACGTCGAGTCTAGAGCAGCGTTGACGCCGGGTCCGCGAGCGGGGGCGTCGAGTCATTGGGCGTGGGCGTCGGCAAGAGCGCGGATAGGCAGCGGAACTCGCTGCAAGTGGCACTACATACCCGATAGAAGCAGCTCGGCGAGGTGAGGCTTCCGAACAAACGCGCACGCAGCTGGCCGGAGAGCGAGGAGCTTCACGGCAGTGGTGAGTTACGCCGCCGCTGGGAGGGTCGATGGGGAGCCCGCTCCGCGCGCACGCCCCGATGGTCCGCGTGCCCCGTAGATCGCTTGCAAAGCCATATCATGGCCGTGTGAGACAAAACCCGCACCCGCGCGTATGGGCATGAGGTCCCGCGCGTGTGGGTACGAGGAGATGCGAAGCGCGGTGAAACCCACATGCTCTGTGCGTGGTGCAAGCCGAACGATGCCGTCATGCCTGGGGCAGCGGCGGTGCATCGTGTGCTGCGCAGCGGGTGAGGGCGCTCCGAGGTTGTAGTGAGAGGCTGGCGGCGGTACGACGGTAACGCGCGCGCGCAATTTGAGCGTAGCGGCGGCGTGCTGAGCAGCTAGGTGAGGTGCTCCGGCCCCAGGGCTGAGGTGAGCTCGCGCGTCTCAGCGGCGGCGAGTGGTCGGGGGGCGCGAGCGGCAGCGCAGGTGGGCGTACGGACGTACACACGGACACGGAGTCGGGTTGTGGCTAGGACGGCCTATGGTCGCGCGTCGTAGACGAGATGCGGGGACGCCGCCCAACGCCAAGAGACGCTATCGCGCAGGGTGGAAGAGTCGTCCACACACGGCGAGTGGAGGACACTCCCGTGCGTGTGAGACGCTTCGCCGTGCAGCGACGAGGTCACGGCGCGTGAGCAGTGGAGCGCGCCGAAAGCAGCACCCCAGCCGTTGGAAGACAGCTTCGCGGTCTCGTCCCGCCCTTGCTGTACCCCTGTCCTCCCTCCAGACCCTTGCTCTCTCCGCCTCGCTATCCCTTCCTCCGCCCCTATCTCTTTTCTTCGTCCCTCGTCCTCGTACCTCTGTTGTCGTACTTCGAGGCTCTTGAGTTTTCCGAGTGCCGGGGTTTCAGAATCCCAGCCAAAGACGAAGATTCAAAGGATGTCCAAAGTACGAGGATGGACGCCGTAGTGGTCATGATGGTAGTGGTATGATCATAATGCGGGTTCCACAGCACCGCCACTGATCTGGCGCCTTCAACTCACCCCCATGTCGACAACCTGGTGCTGTACGATGCATGCGTCGTGCAGCACCCACTTCCTCCTCACAATCCATGGACTACAGAACACTTTCGTTCTGTAGTCGCTGCCTTTGGCTTTTCCAGTGCTGCGCTCTATGTGGCTCTCCCCCAAGTCCTGCCCTTTGTCAGTGAACACGGTGCATACCCCATTTCTGAATTCTGTTTGCTCATGTAGACTCTCCCCGCAGCCATGGATCTTGCTCTGCCGCAATCACATGCAGCTCATGCTCTACTACGCTGGGGATATTTCTTTCTTTTTGCGTGTGAACACCCTCTTGCGTGCGTGACCTTGGCCCCTCAGTCCAAGGTCACGCACAAAATTGCCTCTTTTGTCCGTGGAGTGGGCAGCGACCGAGATCAGATGGGCTGATGAGAAATGGCAGCCACATCAAATGGCGCCACGTACATTTATATCTATTTATAATTGGGGTTGGGGCATCGGCTGATTGATAGCCGTGCAGTAATTAAAAACAAAAACTGATGGTTTTTTGATCTCTTTGTATAAACCGGTCCAATAACAGGAGTCTGGGCCAACTTTGAGAGAGAAAGATGTTCCAACATGCCACACTTATTTCCTGCCCGAAAGTAGAAGTTTTTGACCACTCACCACAATTTTCAGAGGTGTTTGACCCAGCTACTTGGAACCAGATTTCAACTGAGTACTGCACAGTCTGAGATGCCCCTAAAATGCCAGGAAATTCAGCAACCATACTTCATAGTATAATTATTGTGCATGCCAATTTCTGGAGCACCAGCTGCCCTCATTGTTGCCAAATTGCGGTCGGAAAATCAGTGGCCCATCAAGATTTGATGGGGACTGGATTGACAGGTGCAACTCATTCAGAACTCAAGTTGGGGCTGTATAATTAACTATATGGTATTTACAGATGAGACTGCTGTTGGTTCGTAGTGGTATCAGGTATATTTTGGGGTAGCATGCAGGCTGGGAACAGCCACACTTGGGTCAGAAGATGGCAGCACCTAGACAAAAGTACTCAAGTTATGGATCAGCACTGCACAACACTCCGGTATGGAAACTGAACCGTTCATCTGACTTCAAAATTGTTTTCAACATCTTGGGTAGTTTCGTCTTTGCAATCACTGCTTCCTTCAGCAGTTCACAATGGATGTCCAGTTGTTGGCAAAGCTCAGGTTTCTTCAAGTTCGCCAGCTTCGATGGATCCAATACAATGCACATAGCTTTCAGCTCCGCAATTCTAGCAGCTGCTTCGTCAGCCTTGGTTTTCTGCTTAGCTCGTGATTCTTTGGCCGCTCGCTGCTTGAAAACAATTCATCATGGAACTTCTATATGGTGCTGCTGGCATCCTCCACATGAGCGAATCATGATATACAAAGGTCTACTAGTGGTGAAATTGGCAATCTGACTTGATTGTGCAAGTGCCTTTGCAAACATCTCTTGATTACTGTCTGCATCATAGCCAAGTTCACCTAAAATTGAATGCAAGTCTAGGATAGCTGAAGCTTCATTCATGCTGGTGCATTTAATGACAATTGGCAATATTGGTGCTTGATTGCCACTACTCAAAAACAGCCTGTCCCACATTTCCATAACTTAGCAATGGCCAGGCTGAAAAGCAAAACCTACGGTTTGTGAAATATCCCAGGAGAGTCACCACCAATGACAGTGTACAGCTCATTTGTGTCCATAATGTTAGATGAAAGTGGAAGCAAGCAGCAAATTTGATCAGAGGCTAAACAGGAGCAATGATCTCTATGCTTTATATCTACCTGAACCAATCATGATCATGGGATAGTTGTTCCTTCCTAAGCAATCTAGTAATTACTAGATAGGAAGGTGTTTTGTTTCCTTTTCAGGATTGTTTGGCTGTAATATCCGGGCTATATCCGGACCCCATATATAGTAAGTGTCATTACTATATATGGGGTCCGGATATAGCCCGGATATTGCCCGGATATTATAAATATCCGGACCCTGGATATTGTCCGGATATAGCCCGGATATAGCCCGGATATTAATAATATCCGGGCAATATCCGGGCAATATCCGGGCTATATCTGGGGTCCGTATATTGCCCGGATATTGCCCGGATATTCTTAATATCCAGGCTATATCCGGGCAATATCCGGGCCAGTTATATTGTACATTGTCCCCAGTGACTCGCTGTCCTTCCGGAGGCGCGATAGGTCCATCCGCTTCATACGTCGGGATGCCGTATTCCAAGGGGGGGGTGATGTCAGGGGAACCCCCGCTTTTCCGGCCTTTCCGGCTTCCGCTCCGGCTCCGCCTTCCGTTCCGGCTAATGCCTCCGGCTTTCCGCCCATCTGTTCTCGTTGGCACGTGCTATGCGACCAGGCCCGTGATCATTGTAGATACCTCCAGACACGTGCTACTGGGTAGTTACCGATTCGTATATAAGGTTTCGCCTAGCGTGGGAATCCTCATCCTTTCTTCTCTTTGGATTCCCCCGCTAGGTGCGTAGTATTCCCGCTCCTGTATTTAGTACCCATATTTATACTTCGGATTCCCCCGCTAGTTTCCGCGCCCTGCGCCGAACTTAAGGTTGCCCTTACAATTTATTCCCTATTTTTTATATTGCACTTCATCGCCAGCAATAGGTGGGGCAATACTCAAAGTTTCATGGACATTTATTTGGACTTTGATAGATTAGATTAGAGATTAGATTCTGTTAAGTCCCAAATTAAATATATAAAATTCAGTTTCCAACTAATTTATATGCATTAAGATACTTAAAAAAGGGTAGGTAACTTAAATGCCTGTTAATTGAGGAACCAGCGGCGTGACATGATGCATCCAAGGACGCCGAGGTAATCATTGTCGGCCATGAGTTTCCGCTCTTCGTCTGTTTTCGGTGACATATGTGTGGTTAATTTTGTGCCGACTGGAAAAGGGGTGGATACGGGCCTGCAGTCCGCCATCCCAAAACACTTGAGTACACCCTCGAAATATTTGCGCTGGGAAATTCGCACGGTTCCGGCTTCAAGGTCCTGTTCAATTTCTAGCCCCAAACAATACAATGCAACACCAAGATCCTTCATTTTCAGGCGCACGGACAATTCGGACTTCAGCACATCCCAAGTTGGCTTGTCATTTGTTGCTCCTTGTAGGTCATTGACGTACAGCGCAATGACGACAATGATTTCTCCATGGCAGCAAAGATAGATGCTGTGGTCGGATTGGAGGTGCATAAAGCCTAGGGATTTGAATATTGAGTTGATGAGGCGGTACCATTGTCGAGAGGCTTGCTTGAGACCGTAGAGAGACTTGTGGAGGCGTAATACCATCTCGTCGCCGTGTGCATTGAGTTTTGGTGGAAAACCAGGTGGCTGGGACATGTAAATTTCTTCGTCGAGCTCAGCGTTGAGGAAAGCTGAGACGATGTCCATCTAGTAAATGGTAAGACTGTAGTAGGCAGCAACGGAAAACATGACGCGAAGAGACATGAACTTGACGACAGGGGCAAAAGTTTCCCTGTAATCAATCCCAAATATTTGGGTGAAGCCATGTGCCACGAGACGAGCTTCGAATCTTTCAAACTCGTTCCACTGGTTCGTCTTCACGGTGAAGACCCACTTGCAGGTCACTACCTTCCTCCCCTCCGGAAGATCTGCATACTCGAAGGTCCCAGTCTCCACAAGTGACCCAAACTCGGCAGCCATCGCGTTGGCCCACTCCTCGGACTCCGCACTTGTCATTGCTTGTTTGAACATCAACGGAACGACGATAGGGGCTCGTGCAGGACGTGCATGAGCTTGCGACTCCTCCTCCTCAAGCTCAGGTACGTCCGTTGGTTCGACGGTTGCTGGATGTTTATAACGTCCCTTTGGCAGGGTCGAGCGCTCATCTGCCATATCCGCAAAGCGCACAGGGAGCCTGCGCGTTCGCAGTGGCCTCGGCTCGTCAACAGGTGCCTCAGGTGCGTACACTCCTGGCTCTGCATCTTCCCCAGGCTCAACACTGTCATCTTCATTGTTGCCTGAATTGGGCAGGGCAGCATCTGGATCCTCGAGGACGGCAGGCTCGATAGTGTCGACAGGAAGGCTCGGAGCATTTGCGAGAGGAGTGGGGATGATGGGTGGAAGGTTTCGAAGGTCCGTGATAACCTCAGTCCATCCAGAACTCCGTCCGCACTCAAAGAACGTCACATCCCTAGATTTGTAGACCCTTTGATTGACGCGGTCGTAGCACTTTTACGCTTTCGATTCCGTACCTGGGAGTGTGTAGTACCCCAATAAAACACACTTCACCGCCATATTCGCGAGTGCCAGACCCCCCTTCACCGGAAGGATCGAAACCCAGACCTCACAGCCGAACGGCCGCAAGACATCCTGCCGCTCATTCTTCCCCACCTCCTCCGGTATGCGCCCATCCAGGGAGGATCGCGTTGGGCAGAAGTTTCGTGTGGTTGCGCCATAAGCAACGGCATCAGCCCAGAAACCAATGGAGAGTCCAGCCTCGGTCAAATTTGCCCGAGCACTCTCCTCGAGTGTATGATTAATACGCTCTGCAACAACGTTCTGCTGCGAACTGTGCGGTGCCATGGTCTGGTGGACAATGCCATCCCCAGTAAGTAGAGCTTCGAACTCGTCAGACGTTAACTCGCCGGTGTTGTCGGTACGAATCATTCCAATTTTCTGTCCAGTCTCCTTTTCCACACAAGCCTTCCATGAGCGAAAGCTCACAAGAGCCTCGCTCTTCGTCTTGAGAAAATCCACGGCAACGTGCGCACTGTGGTCGTCGACGAATGTGATGAAGTAAGCGCTGCCGCCAATGGAATTCGGAAATGGACCGCAAATGTCCGAGTATACAAGCTCTAGAACACAAGAAGCGCGCCTCCGCCTGGTTTTTGGGAACGGCTTGCGCGCTGTCTTCCCTGAAAGACATGCTTCACACGACACATCGTCATCCCAAGCCCCCAGCTCCAGTCCGTCGACCATTCCCGACGCCCAGAGTTTCCTGAGGTTGGGAAAATTCAGATGGCCGAGTCGCCAGTGCAGCGTCAAAATGTCGAGGCACTTACCAGCGGGAGTAAGTGTTTTCGCTTTCAGCACAGATGGGTAGGCGGTGGAGGATGTAGCAGATGAAGTCGTATTCATGAGCTCGAGCGCCCAGAGACCATCCTTGAATGAGGCATGACAGATTAGCTTGCTGCGCAGCTTGATGAGGCAAAGTGTTCGCTCAAATTCGAGCTTGACACCAGGAATGGCTGTTAGCTGCCCAACGGACAGCAGTGAACCGGCAAGCTTGGGAATGTGTAAGGTGCGAGTGAAATGCATGGTATCGGTTCCGGCTGGGTTCTTGACATATTTGAGTATCGTGCCGAAAGACTTTGGTGGTCTCCTTCGTGAGAAGAACTATCGGGAGATCTTCGTCATTGACTGCATTGAACGCCAGCTGTGCGAGGCGCAACTTGTCCTTGGCCTGTTCCTTTGCACCCAGCGGACAGTCGCGAACGATGTGTCCCTTCCCATTGCAGCTGTAACATGTAATGTTCTTCTTCCAATCACCGCCGGCACTGCCGCCACGTCCACCACCACGCCCGCCTCGCCCACGCCAAGAACCTCTCTGCGTCGCAATTTATGCCTTGACTGTGTTCGCGGCGATGTCGTCCTCAAGGGCGTTCGCCAATGCAAGCTTCTCTGTATGAGCCTTGAGTGCGCGCTCTTCCTGGAGCTTGGCCGCAAGAACACCCTGCTGGCGTTTCCTCGAGGAGCATTGGGGTGACTGTCCTCAAGGTGGTGTGTGGGCTGGCGACAACCGAAATGGTCTGGACAAGGGAAGTGAACGCCTCTGGAAGACTTTTGAGCGCGAGCTGGAGTAGCTTGGACTCAGTGAGCCCGTCGTTTCCGCGCTTCAGATCGGTGGCGTAGCCCAAAATGGTTTAGATGTGGGTCTGGAGGGGTCTGCTCTGGATCCCCACGTACTGGATTGTGGAAAGCTTGTCGTGTACTGCAATCATGGACTGCATGCCCACTGCTCCGTATATCAAGCGAAGATTATTCCACATCTCGGTGGCAGTTGTGGCGTTTTCGATGTACGGCACCTGGTCGTCGCTGACCATCTCCACGATCCTGCGCATTGTCTTCACATTGCCATCGGCCCAGGCTGCATAGGGGACAATGCTGGCCTCTGGGTGGTTATCATCTTTGGGACAGGCGGCTCGCTGATATACTTCCAGCGATCTTCATCTTCAAACTTATTCTTTGCTTTGAATGAAAAGGTTTTCCAGTTTTTACTGTCAAGCAAATTGAAAACATAGTGTGTCGTGCTGGAAACGTCTTGGGTGCCCATAACCTGTTGTAGGTCAAGAGTTCAGGGTAACTGCAACCGTTCTCTTCAGACTGAAGAGAATCGGCCTCAGGCCTCTTGTATATACATCGTGAACCGTGATAACCCGCCCAAACCAAACACTGCGTAACCGTGGCGTCCCCTTCCGGACTGGATAGCGAGGTTACTACTACAGCATGATTCGGAGGTTTCTGGTGGCTAGACTGCCCACTGGCGACTTTCTGAGAGGAGGGGTCGAGGAGCTCAGTGCTACCTCTAGGCACTTGGCCTTGCACTGGTCGCGATGATGGTGGTTTGGGTGTGGAATTCGATGATCTGGCACTATTTACCATACAAACAATGCTGTAACTGATGATAAAAATAAAACTACTGTAAAGTCGAAACCAGCGTGTGGATGAATTTCCACATGCCAGCCATACAACCCCTCCACACCAATTTACCAGTTCGACATTTCGACAGCAGCTGGATTTTCGCGTGACACCCCCCAAAATTTCGACATTCTTACGAAAAATTTCGTCTTTTTGCAGTTTTCAGGCAGTTTTGAAGCCTGCATAACAGTTTAGAGGTTCGACAGAGGCTCGGGTCACGCGTGACTGCGACGAAAATTCGTCCTCAACAGGGGGGTGCGTGACGCAAGACTGTCGATTTGAATGAAAAACCCCAGTATTAATTTGGGGAATACAGAACTGAAGTGTTCATTCTGAATACAGAAATCCATTACTGTAAAACTCCCTCAATTCAAAGGATTGGGCCGTTTGGTGAGCAACGGAATTAACGGTCCGTGAGAAGAATTTCAAGCTCCGATGATAAGTCCTGAGCAGGTGATGTGACACGTGACAATTTTCTTTCCGTCTGTATCGACAACGCGGCTAACGGTCATCGACCGATCTTCCATATTTCGGAAATATACGAACACCTTTGAGAGATGTCCATGGAATTGCTGAGGTCAAGACAGTAGGGATTGACCGCGGTCGATGTCTCTTTCACTGATTGCGGAGTCGAAATTATTGTTTTTGAAGGCATGCAACCAAGGGTACTATCCACATCCTTTGTTCGGACAAGGATTCTTATCACGAACAACAGGTATTAAATCGGCTTCAATCTACACCGGCGGAATTTTTCCCCGTGCCAATGGGCCCTGGCATGATGATCGGAGCCGCAAGACTGAGGGAGGAATGGCCGCAACTGCGGTTCGGTTGGGAGGAATAGGGTATAAACTTCTAGTGAGTAGTTGTGCAGCTCGTCCGAGAACGCTGCCCTAACTTATTATAACCCTTCTGTAATGTCCGTCTATATTTCCTCAACTGTGCCCACGTCCAGTTACTGTGAGAACACTCCTGCGCTCGAAAGACTCATTTCCTTTGGTTCAGAACTGCATGCACCCCATTTTCATTCGAATGCCTGCGCAATTGTGGAGACGAAATCAGATCAGAAAACGATGAGGGGCGTGTTGACTATCTGATGCAATACTGTTAATCATGCTAGGTCTTTCCAGCCATTCTCCTCTCTGGAACAGGGTTTCGACCGCGTCAATGATGTCTATCAAGTTTCCTGCAGCTGTGTTCAGGCACGTCTCGATCTCGCAATGAATTTGTGGTCTGCAGAAAATTGATCACGATGACGCTCGTCCGTTTCGAGAGGTATAGATGTTCTTTCGAAGGATAAAATCTACCCTGATGCGCACTGGTGAGACTGCCATCCCGTTCTTTGCTCCTCACAGTCTCAGCTTCAAGTTGATCGGCGTACCTCCAGGCAATTTATCCTACACCCTACTACGTCTGGGGAGTTCACCTCTCTCAACATTCACCATCTAGGACTCAGTGTTCTGTATCTGTAAGTAACGCTACCGGCGAACAGCAGTCTAATTCCTCACGCCACGCGACACACACCGTCACACGGCCCGCCAGTCCGTTGCTGTGTAGGCGGCTTTTGTGAGCGCGGATCACGTAGAATCCGATTTCTTCTCATGTTATATCCTCCTCCTCCCTCTGCGCACACCTCCACTCATACCCCCACCATGCCGCCCTCCAACTCCAGGCCCGCCACGTTCAGCGAACTCGACGCCGCCGCTAGGGATTATTCCGTCGCTCCAGGCAGCAAACTTAGCCTTGAAGAATGCCTGCACCTCGTGGCGCGGTACCGTGAAAAAGCAGACGTATTCGCCTTGCTCTTTCCCGAGAGCGACGAGGGCCAAACAAACGACCAAGCGAGGGGAAGTGGCGTCAACACCGGCAACACGCTAGAGAGTTTAGAGCGGGGATACATCAACTACGCTCGCGCGCAGATGCTGATTGAGAAGATCCATCGCGATCCAGAGCTCGAAATGGCATTGACGGAGCAGCAGGCGTTCAATCTGTCGGTAGTGAGCCCACGCAATCCTTTTTTCGCCATTCTTTTGAAGGGAATTTGTGCCCTGCCTTTTAGGCGCTCACCACAATCAAAAGGCAGTTGAACCGGTTAAAAGGCGGACTCGAAGAGCTGTCCGCGCGCTACGCGAATAACCCTGAGAGCGACCCCAACGCTATCCCAGCATTCAAGGCTGCGTATGTGGCTTTCTAATCAAGGATTTCGGGCCATTGACTTGACATCCACAGTGATCAACGGGAGGAGATTCTGAAAGAGGCCCAGCGCACATCCATCCAAGGTGCCGCTATTGTACAACGCAGGGTCAAAAAGACCAGCACCGGGGGTTGTGTGGTGCGTCATCTTTTCTGGCGTCCATGTTTATTTGCCGACGATTCTCCAGATATTATGAGGGAGAAAGTAGACGTGCCTCGGCTCCGTTACAGTAAACGCGCAAAAGTTAAGACCAGATTTTACGACTATCAGCAATGTACAGTACACCCAACGCAATTCTTATAGATATGATATTGTTTCCACGTGACGACACCTCCCTTAGCTCGTACCACCATTGCCAACCGAGATTCCTCCTCAAGGGTACCCGTCTCCGACTTTGAATCCAAGGAGGGTGTGTGTGGTGGCCAGCCGCTGTTCCTCCGACGCTCGACCTGTCGCTGGGGTGTGCATTGGTCTCGTTGATCGTGCTTCCGACTCAGACCCATCGTTCCCTCGCCTCGTTGCGAATACATACACTCCTCGTCCGCACACCACCCCCGAATGTTTCTCTACCCTCCATTCATCTCGTCCGCGGCCGCAGACGTCTCCGAGCGCACCCGGGCCACCCCATCCTTCCCCTCTTCCCCGTGACCCTACCCCGTCCGCCTTCAGCCATCGTTCCCCGTGACCTCTGTCCCTCCCTCTCTCGGCCTCATCCCGGCTCATCTGCCCTCGTAGCGTCCACCAGACCATGCCTCGCCACCTCAGCATGGTCGAGCTTTTCGATATGCGGCCATGCACATGACAACGCCGCAACGAGGGCGCGGCTCACGATATCCTATGGTACGTCGTAGCCCTGCGTGGCATCTTTGTCGACGCTGACACGCCCTCTTTCACAGGCATGTCGGACAGGTGAAGCCCCTACGCGGCGTGTAGCTAGGGTCTGGCGGCATATGACGCTCATTTCTCAGTCGTCCCCACGATATCTCCCTCCCTGGCGAATTACATCCTCGTCCCATCATCCTTTGCGTTAGCCACCCCGGCTGCCCGCTACAGCGCTCCCGATATGCTGCGCCTCACTTGACAGCCTTCTCGACGCTTCGCGAGGCACATGTGGTCCCATCGACTTTGTGACCTTCTCCACAATTGCGCACGATCTCAATCCGATATCTCGCTCCCTCTCGCATTATCCCCAACCCACACCAACCCAACGGCCAGCCGCGATGGCGCTTTGCTCGGCTTTGACAGCGTAACCGCAGAAAGAGCACGACTCGCCGTCTCTTACAACATGCCAGCCGACCGAATAGCATCCATGTTGACATGGACGAGACCTCATTCACAGGCACGCCGACGCTCGGCGACAGGCCACCCACCCTTTGGTGGTGGTCTCAGCGCCCCCGCGACATATCTCGTCACACTTGCCTCGCGACAGACTCATCGATCGCTCCTCTCCTGGATTGACGTCTCCCTCTCCTTCTCATTCACTGTCGCGTCGTCCTTGGCCCTCGTACCACTGGCGACCTATGACAGAACTCGCTATCATGCCGCCGCGCATCTAACGGCTTCGCCCCAAGAGGAGGATGGAGCCACGGTGTAATGTGAGAGCTTGAAAATGCATAGCATCCCTGAGACGCTGACACCCTCTGCGCAGCTACGTCGATGGCCCACATGGACAAGCTACTGTCGGGTGGTGTATCGAGCACTCGCGCTGCGTATGCTGTCCCACTGGCCTCGCGACGTCCTCAAGTATCTCTGTCCTGCATTGATATATCCCTCTCCGTTCCTCTCCCCACTCCGTGGAAAAGCACGGAGGCATATGCGCCCGTGGAGAAGGGGGTGCCACATATTATCCTGCCTTCGCATGAACCATGCTCGGCATTTGGATTCTTGCGAGGCGAGTGCTTTTTTGTTTTTGCAGAACGTTCACTGGTCCACATTGCCGACGTGCTTCATAGGTGCTCACAGCAAGGCCAAGGCACCCTACCGCAGGAAATACAGGTCATTGTCGTAGAGAGGCGATGCGATAGAGTTTATTTCTGATTTTCTCTCCGCGATGGTCAAAGAGCGCACGACTCCTCCGCTATGTGCAGCAGCGAGGTGACCTGCCTCGATATTTTCGCTGGAGTCGGACTGTGTGCGCGGGTGCAGTGTCGGATGCTGTGGCGAGAACCAGTGAACGACATTGATAAAGATACCGAGGATAAATGGGACTTCGTCCATGTCCGCCGTAGCGCTGGGGGGGTGATTGTGCGGAGGGCTAATGTTGCGGCGGCCGCAATGCCGTCCTTCTCGAGGGAACGCAGGCGGCATTAGTGAGGACTGAAAAAAGCATTCACACATCCTTCACCCTCCTGCACCCTCCCTGCGCCTCACGTTCGCCCGCGCCTGGGCGCAGGTTCCCATCCGGGTGAGCAGTAGCATTTCCGTGCTCTCATTACCTTCATACATTGAAACCGCGGGCGTGCAAATTCCTGGTGACAGCAATTCCAATGGCACCAAAAATATCCCGACATGCATGATGGATGCTGTGTGTCGTCCTCCTGATCTTGTTCACTCATCGTGGTTGTCGGACAAGTGCCAATCGGGTTTGCGGAAACTAAAATGAGGTTAGGCGCCATACGATGATTGTTGTCCTTCGCATCGCCCTCAATGATTATTTTTGCCCTTATTGTCTTCATTCCGTGGCTTTAAGATAGTTTGTTGTGCAGTTTACCCGCGAATTCTCATACGTGATCATCATGATTGCAGTGGAAGAATGAATATGCGATAAAATACCAGAGAGTGCCGAGACCTTAGCTGAATCCGCCCGTCAATCTTGCACTCCCTTTGTTTCCAGTGCGTAGCTGTTTTATTTCGGTTATAGTTGAACCGTTCCGGTTATTATGGTCCCTTTGTATGATGACTCACGACGCGTTCGATCACATGTCTAACCTTTCAAGACTCAACTTTCACATTGACAATTCTCATGACTACGGGGCACTCCCACATTTTCGCCAGCGTAAAGGCCCGAAGCTCGAGCGAATGTAGGCACTTTTCATAATCGACAAACAGTGCTGTGTTTCGTTGATTTCCATGAGCAATGAACCGTAATAGGTTTGAAATTAGAGACTGGCAGATGTAGGCGAGCGAGGTCAGTGGATTGAGGAACTGGAAACGGGATCCCTTTTACGAGCCGTTACTGCAAGAACGAGTTACTTGAACCTGACTCGAACCGACCATGTGCAGAGTCTGAGTAACGACTCCAACCCAGCGGAGTGACGTGGATTGAGTGATGTTGATGCTATCGATCAGCCGGAAGTAGACTAAGTTTGGAAATCCAGGGTGCACAGACGACAGACAGCTTGCTTGCGGACAGAAATACTTTCAGAAATAGGAAGGTAATGTGCGGCATGACCTGAGCCTTTTGGATATTAAATGAACTCCTTGCATCCAAAGTCGAAATGAGGTATTCGCTATTAGCATCATACTTTAGAACTATAGCAGGCCTAACGTCTCATTAATTTTAAACCGAGTGTTTGACTCACAAGGGGATATCAACGATGGTCGTTGGGCCTGAGCGGTGTATACGCCTGTATATGCTGTCAACCCGGGTATTGGTTCTCAAGATAGCCAAAAATAGATGTCCCTCACACGATTACTAGGCTTCCCGTCGACGTTTGTGCCAGAGATTTGTCTCTACTTTGTCGACGGTCAGGGTAGACATGTCTGCGTAGGTTCTAGGACAAAGCTCATTTGAAGAATAAGGCAACCATATTCCTATTCTTCGGCCCCGGGTCCGAATGAGCGGCGCAAATGACATGGCAAGGGCTGTGTTTGGGCTTCTTGCGGAACATACCCGCCGTAACTCCCAGATTATCTCCGCGCGTGTTCTCACAGCAACGTGTTACCCATCTCCCACCATGAACAGCAAGAAAAGAGGCCAACTGCCCCAGCGAGGTGCGCTCACTTGCAGGGGGTAGACGCGAACTGACATTGGTCAAGATGCTATCGAGGAGGAGGCACCTGCAGCGGCTAAGGTTTGGTCCGTCTACATATCCGAGGCTGAAAAGTCGAAGCTGTTGGTGGAGAGCTGGAAGGATAAAATGGATGGGTTGCTCATTTTTGTGAGTGTTAGCGTTTGCCGGCAGGTTCCATCGGATCTTTGATTCCGACCCTCAGAGTGCTCTCTTCTCGACAATTGTGGCAGCTTTCTTCACCGAGAGCTACAAGGCCCTCAAAGACGGTCCGGGAGAGCAGACAGTCCAACTTCTGGTTAAAATCTCGCAACAGCTCGCTGCGCCGACGAATAGGAGCATAGTGCAGGTCCCTGTGACTGCAGAGTCATTCCGCCCAAGCATGGATGCAATCCTGTGCAACGGGCTCTGGTTGATTAGTCTTGGTCTCAGTCTCGCATGTGCTCTGCTAGCGACGTTCGTTCAGCAATGGTCTCAAGAACTCCTCCAGAGGGAAAGAGTGCACAGTTCTCCTGATATGCGCGCAAGAATTCTGTCGTACATGTATTTCGGCTTGAAGCGATTCCAGATGCAAACAGTGGTGGACACAATCCCCCTCCTACTCCACACCTCTCTGTTGCTTTTCTTTGTTGGCCTCGTGGTGTTCCTCATGCCATTGCATTACCTCACAGCATTCATTGCAGCAGGGATCCTTGTTACTTTTATGGCGGCCTATGCAATTTTTACTCTTCAGCCTTTGTGGTCCTCAGACAGTCCTTACCACACACCGCTTTCCGGGATCATCTGGACAATGTTGCAGGTTCTCAAGCAAGTTTGGTACACATATTGGTCGGGTGATCTGACTGTGGATGTCACCAATAAATCTGCTCTTAGCTTGGACCTCGAGAACCTGGAGGACTTGCCAGATTATAGGTTGTCTTCATCTGGTACAGATTGGACCATGGTGAAAGCCATGACTCACACTGCACTGGAGGCATCCCCGGAGCGGGATCAGAAAGCACTTGTTTGGACTCTGAAATCACTTCCAGGTAATGGGGAGTTGCAGATGTTTGCAGATGCTCTGCCTGATTTGTTGTGGGGGCCACACAAGAGGCGGTATGGATATGAGGACCACATCCGACACCTGGTCTACAATCCACAGACTCGACTTCACTGGCGTGTTGCTGGCCTCCTAGAGAGCTGCAAGACAGATTCTTTGGCCGCCAATGAGATCGACCGACGTAGAGTGACCTGCTATAAGGCACTTTGGACTATTGCAAGTCTGGCAGAACCCATGTCAGTAAATCTCTAACACTCAATTCCAGGTATCTTACATCATTTTTTAGTGAACATGAATTTTCCAGGAACTTCCAGAATAGCACCTTCTCCCAGGAGTTGCTCAGTGACTATGACATAGCTGTAGATTTCTCTGCCATATCCCACCAGTTCTGCCAAAAATCAAGAAACCCTGAAACAGATCCTGTGGCCTTCTACTCTCTCTCTGCTTCTACCATGATGGAATGGAGCACATTTCATTACATCAGGGCACAATTACTCCAACTTCGAGAGGACCTAAATGGTCACAGCTCCAAGGGAACAAACATCAATGCATCGGATATACACCAAGCTTGGTTGTCTGTCCGAGCGAAGCATTCATTGTTGCATATGGATTCCCTCGTTTCAATCTATCCGGAGTCTGGTTCCGACGAAATTGCCCAACTTTGTTACCATGTTGATACATTGCTTAACTTTCCTGCCCTCATCCTGGCACAATACTTTACTTCATCTGCTGCCTTGCAGTCCCTCCCTTATCACTGGGATGAAACTTGGCCCATGATCGCAGCAGATCTTGATTCCTCTGTCTTCCCGCAAGAGTTTGACTCATGTCTGGATCATCTTGTCAATGCCACAATGACTACTCCTTGTATAACCATCCTCGAGACAATTATATCGGCCCTCTTATCCCTTTGGAATCCCACAGACACTGTCCCCATCCCAAATACCATGATCAATCTGTTGAAGCAATGCAATAACAGTTTGGACTTAGGAGGAGTACTTCGAACTGGGAGAAAAGTCGAGGTGCACCTGTGGACCCAATTTGCGCCCACTCTAGTACACAGCTGGAAGGGCTGGAATGAGGAAATGAAACTCAAGGTGCTGACTGCACTTTGGCGTCTGGCATCGCTGCCCGGGAAGCCGAATGTTGCCCCAGCACAATACTTGATCTCACTTCAACAAACCCAGAAGGTACTCTGGGAAACTTTGGGTACATCCCCAGACAAACATCTCTCCGAGATTACCACCTCAATTATCCTGCTCCTTAAATTCCGAATCGTCTCTGCACAGTTCGTGCCTGAAAATGGCACCATAGCAGACGCGCTGGCGTGTTTCAGGGATCCGATATTCCCTGTAGATACTGCGATAGCAATCCCTGACAAAGTCTTGATGGCAAATGCGGAACACAGAATATCTGCTCCGTACTGGCTGGCATTGTACCAGTCCATGGCCTGCCGTAAAGACGAGGCGCGAATTGTGTTCTTCGCCGAATTCCTCGAGCGGTGTACTTCCGATTCGTTTCCCTACGAGGCAGTTGAAACCATTGGGAAAATTGTCATAGAACCACCAAAAGGGCCTGTTCATCCGAAGCATCAAATTCTCTTGGCCAACGGTGTCCACACAACTTTCGTCGCTCACTGTGCCACGGGCCTGCTCAACGCAGTTATAAACTGTGCATGTTGGGACCTGTATGCCGACCAATCGAGCGGTAAGCGCGATACGGCTGATTCTGATGACAGGCGGCCGTGGTTCGACAATCCCGGAGCGCGTCGGAGGCTCCAAGAAACCTTCGCCGAATATGCTGAGAAATTGAAAGGGTCTATTGAGACGTCTGGTGTTCTTAATCGCCTCCAGTCAATTCAGCAAGGGTTGAGTGCTTGGCACCCTGAAGCGGAGGCTGGGCGGGAATAATGCACTCCAGAGGCGGTAGATACATGTAACGTCTTTGTTTTGGAAACATGTATATTTATACAAAATCCTTTCCGCTAGCGATGTAAAATTGGTCCACATCGTCCAGAAGAAAGAAAAAAGGCTCGGGTAAAGAAAAGAGAGACGAATCTCATAAGCAGATATATGCCACCATAGCTACACGAGCTATCTTCATCTTCGCCGGCTTGAGATTCTGTGTTTTCAATGTGTGCCGACATGCCCGAGCCAGATCAGTTGAGATCTTTCGGAATAATGCTTAGAGATCCTAGACTCGTAATAAGGTGAATGTTGCAGGGTTATGTGCCTGGTGCATAGGTTCTTGTGAAGTGCCGGTGATCCGGTAGCCGTAGGGTAGAATCAAATATAGAAAAAGGAATTGTGGGGTCGAAGTGTATGGTGTGAAAACAGGTGCAAAAGAGGTTGTCGATAGGATGGAAAAGTGACATGCTACGAAGATGAGCGTAAAGGGCGTAAAATGTGCTTGTTAGTGGCTAGAAGCCCACTGGCAGCGTTCCAGAGAGGAGGGGGTGAGGAGCACAATGCTGCCTTTGGGCGCTTTGCCCTACACTGGCCGCGAGGATGGTAATACGAGCATAGAATTCGATGATGTGGCACTCACTATTTACATTACAAACAGATGCTGTAACGCACGAGGGGTAAAGTAAGAATATGAATAAAACCTAGATAAAACCCGATTTCCACATGCGGGCCGTCCGACCCTACCACAGTGACTAGTGTATAACGGCTACACCGCCAATTTGTCTGGACGTGGCTGAGACGTGGATGCCACATCAATTACGCATTCAAACTTCGGCTGACTGTGATGTGCGAATCACATTGTAGCCAGTTTTGGGCGGGAATCCCTCCATTGTGGTTCCACTCGAGCTGTCACACAGATCAATGTTCAGCCTTCACCACGGTGATGTATTGTGTGTTTGCCGAACATCAAAGCAGCCATTGTTCTTACACCGCCTTATTCACCGCTTACCAGTGATTCCAATTCACCTCAAATCACACCATAGAATACAAAGAAGCGGAAAAAACACAACAATAGATTGAGAAAAATGAATACGCAATGGACGATGGCTACAATCCCACTGCATCTGCTTTCAGACTTTGCTCTTGACTCGGAGGCATTTTGAGGTCTTCAAATTCTGTTGCAGATTGTATTCGTCTTGCGGAGTGTATCCTTGGTACAGCTGGTGAAGATAAGTCTTGGAGCTTGAATGGTGGCACTTTGATCAGTCTTGAACTGAGCCAATGATTTTGCGGTGCAAAAGACTTGAATCTTCTGATGTCTTGCAAGTTGAGACATGTGTGATTTGGTCTTGGCCGTTGACGTCTTCGATTGAGGTCTTTGCACACGTTGGTCTTGAACCATTCAATTTTGAGATAAGTGGCAGGGCGGGACATCTTGATGTCAATAAACTTGGGTGGCAATCAGTTAATCCATCAGCGGTGGCGACGAAATTGCGTTCGAGTCATTCCAGGTGGCAAGACAGTGCAGATGAACAGAAACCAAGGTAAAGGAAAAGGACATAAGATAGAGTTGGAGAGAGGAGCACTCAGAAGGGGGGATGGTGGTGGTCAAGGTGAAAGGAAGACCATCACCGCAAATTATTGCCAAATATTTGGATGTTTGTGATTTCGGAGGAACAATGGACTTGCAATGCCTTTGTCTGGAAAGCCCGTCGGGACGCGTCCGTGTGGGACGAAAGCACTCTGCTAGATATGCTTCTCGAGGCGCAGCGACGATGGGCCGGGACCTGGGGCAGCTGTTTTATAACCTCCCTAGTCCGAAATTATTTTTGATGAGCTGTTTTGCAGGTTGTGCTCTAGTTTGAGAGTAATGGTAATATGGTAGGTTTCTAGGTGGACACTGAGCTGTTATGGAGGCCGACAGACAGCTGGTCTCGAGCTGGACATCAGGTGGGAGATGGCTGCATTATTCACATGGAATGGACATGGTAACCGTATCGGGAAAGCGTGTTCAAATGAATGGATGATAGCCGAACCGTCCAGCTTAGATTTGACTGACGAATAATTGGCGGTGTAGGGCTCCGTCCCGTCCCCGTTACCGACGGCAACGGGTCCCATCTGACGGGGACGGGACCTGTTCGACAAGCGATGAGATGTCGTTTTGTGACGGACGGGTACGGGACAGGTAGACCCTAGTCTGTAGTTTACCGCGCCACCGGTGATTGCTCGCCGACCTTATTACTAATCATCGGAGTTTCAATTTCCCCTACAAAGCATTCAAACATCTCAGCATCCAATTCACAACTTCTGAAGCAGGGAGATGCATTATAAATTACTTCTCAAACAATGTGCCTCTTCAGAATTGTTTAAATGGCCCTCTTCCGTGCAGACGACGTTCACGGCCTTTGCCGCGTGCCGGGCCATCAAAATTCGGCATCAATGTTCTTTAACTCAAACACCACGACTCCGCGGGAGAACTTGAAGTTTTCGACGCCCTAAACTTGAATGCAACCTCAAATAGTTGAAAAACGCGTTGCTAAAGCGCGTTCAATGGCAGAAAAATTTACTGATCGGTGATAAGAGCGGCGAGCAATCAACTGATCAAGGTGATCAACAGACTACAAACTACCGAGGCACGAGGTTCTTTCGTTTGTAGTGTCTGTCTACGAGAGACTAGGTAGACCCGTCAACGGGAACACCCGTCCCCGGCCGTCGACGGGTTGACGGGTCCCAACAGACACTGCATGTAAAATATGTTCTCGTGGACTCATTCATGGGTGTGGGTAACTGAAATACTTTATGAAGTCATTTTCCACCATCTGAATTTTCCAGCCAACCTCTGGCGTTTGAGTTCGGGGACCCACTGTCGGGTTTGCAACGTACTCTAGGGACAGAACGGGTTCCTGGAAACAAATATTAATTTCTCTCAAAACTTCTGGTGCATTAACTGTAACCTGGAATTTTTTTTCGGCCAACCTCGGGACTCTCCCCCTCCCACCCCATATACGAAGATTTAACACCGATCCCCCCTTGCTGGGTAGCTTGGCATCCACCGAAATTTTTGTGTTTGCAATCTGTATGTCGCTTCTTTCTATGCAGTTGAGGGTTCCCGGCTCAACAGCCGGTGGTGGAGCATCGGAAGGCTCCAGTGCGCAGGCGGATCGAAAGGGGCTGGATATTGTCACCTGTCAAAACACGTCGCAGAGTGGTGTGGTTACGTTTCGCTCGAGAGGCCTCCTGGCTCCAAGAAGCGGGAGAAAGGCAAAGGTGAAGGCATTTGAAGAGTCATAGCATACTTCTGTGTGTTGAAATTATCCGATCATGTTTGCGATTCATACAGGGTGGGAAAGACTCGAGAATATTATTTTATTAGCAAATTTCTCTGTCGACGGCCGTAACGGGTGTAACGGATGGGACCCGTCCGTCGGCCCCACCTGGTTGAACCCTTGACAGACGGTTGACCCCTGGTGGTCGAATATAACGGCCGTTTTCCGACCTGTCCCATCGACGGGCCAGGCGGCTCGGAGCCCTATCACGAATAATATGCATTTCAAGTGCTATTCTACACACCAACTACTGTTGGTTCTGATTTCAATTGCGCTTAAATATAGGTGCTAAAACTCCCAGGGACGTGAACTGCTTGCCATAGTAAGTAGAAATCAGAGTCCCCTGGACCGCCATTCCAAAATGGGAGTTGTAGTATTCTACCTACCCAATTTAGTAAGACACCAGAAAAGATGGCAAAGACTACTGGCCAGGGTAGGACAAAATTCACTGTATTTTTGTAGGAGGCATCCTGGCAGTCGGAAGCATAATCTGACCTGACATCAGAGTCCCCTGGACCGCTGTTCCAAAAATGGGAATTGTAGCGCTCTACCTACCCAATTTGGTAAGGCACCAGGAAAGATGGCAAAGACTACCAGTCAGGGCTATGCTATATCATCCCTGCTACCTTGCCTTCCACTCAGGCCACTCGCAAGCTTCCTGCCTGAGCTTGTGATTTGCCAAACTCAGTAGCAGTGCAGGATCAAACACAATGCAAAGAGTAGGGGACCGATGCTTGCACCGCTATAGATGATGTTTACTGCAGCATGGCAAGAAAGCAGAAGGCTCAGTCCTTTAGTTCTGAGTTGGTTCTGAGTGGGTCATTTCTGTGGTGATTACTCAACAAATATTCGTGAATATCCACTTTCCCAGAAACTGATATTCGCATTCGCATGAATAGCACAGCCACATCAATTCACGAATACGAATATTCACTATTCACGAATAGATACTTGCGAATATTCGCGATATTCAATATTCATGGTATTCTCTCGCTGGGGAGTGGCACGAAGAGTGAGACAGAGAATAGAAATCACGGTCTGGTACAGGAGAGAGTGGGCTGGAATGGTGATATCCCATGGGAGAGGAAACACGGTCCGGATTTTCGTCAGACTCAGATGAAGGGGTTGGAGAGCTAGATTTTTCCAATTCGGGTTCGGGAGAATGAACGGTGATGGGCTGAGAGGCAGGGATGTTGCCACGGAGAACCTCCATTTCCCGGAGAAGTTCTGCATATTTGTTGCTGTGTTGCAAATACTCCGCCAATTTACCCTCCTCCAATCGCTGGTAGCCTCGATCAAATTGCTTCACTGCAGCGTGCCCCATGCTGCGCCCCGAGCAGAAGGAATGGAGTTCTTCTCAATACAATTGCAGTATGATCTTCGTCTTGTCATGAAGACGGGGTTTGAGGTGTAGGATTTACTCCAGCATTTGAACTCGAACACAGACTTGAGATCCTCTTTGATTTGGAGAAAATGAAGCATGTTAGGGGCAATCTTTTTGCGATAGAACTTATTGTCAAAATCCCCACTGAGCTGTCTGGAAATTCGCGTGAGCCACTAGTTGTTCCACTCCTGCATGAGGTCACCCTCAATGAATTTCCCAATTTCTCCGCGGAAGATTGATGAGCCAATTGTTGAGTAGGGCCTCCTTCAACTCTGGGGAGCACTCGAACTCAAGGAGAGCGTATAGGTCAAGCATGTACTTCATGTAGTTTTGGTTCGAGGAACCCGTGAATGTGAATATGAATATCTGGGTATCAAAGTTAGATCTATTCGCAACGTGGAAACTCTAACTGTCACGTACCGTGCCTTCACATCCTTTTCGAACGCCATCGGACTCCGACGATCTCCGTTCCCGATTATGTCCAACACTGCCTTTCTGCAATTACTCTTGTTCTATTGGTTCGTACTACATATGATTCCCTCTGACTCCTAGGTTACGCTTTATGCTTCTCCATCACGGAGCCCTCGGAGGACCAATGATATCCAAGTCACCTTGACTCTACTTGACTCACAACGACTCGTTTCCATCACGGACCCACTCGGAACTCCGAAGCTCCGGTACTTACACTGGGGGCAAGTACCGTGGGCGTGGGTTCATGGCAGAGGACTGACACTTGCCATGGCACTTGCTACGGCAGTTGCCCATCCATCCACGTGCAAGCAAGACAAAGAGATCGATCGAACCACAGTCTCGGGCCGGCACTGATTGACGTCACCACCGTCACGGAAAGTCCCGGCTCAACTTGAGCTCAACGCAATATCATTTGTGTTCAAGTCTTCCGCATTCTTTACTTGAAGCCTGGTCACCTTGATAATTTAGTATATCGGTTATGCACTACCTTATGTAGTACAAGGGACCGGTCAGCCACTTTGCGGCCTCCCATCCTCTTTTGCTCGAGAGTAGAGGGAGAGACAAAAGATTAGCGCTCAGTTGACAGATGGCAGATGGCGGAGTGTCAAATGGCTTCGGACAGACACACATAATTTTATAAAGAGAGAGTAACAGTACACCATGAAAAATTAAGCATGCCTAAAGAACAGATAGTGGGTGAATACGGATTATCACAAAGAGCTCTTCTGCACTACTTGTTGAGCCAGACCCTACTTCAATCTTCTGGATCTTTCCATGAGGATGATGCCCATCAATGTTCAGGCCACAGTTATGACGTCGTTGCGCTCTTTGTTCACCAAGCATATACACGTGGATGGATGGGCAACTGCCATGGCAAGTGCCATGGCAAGTGTCCATCCTCTGCCATGAACCCACGCCCGTAGCATTTGCTCCCAGTGTTACATTATATCCCCAATAATACTTTACTTTCGTATAAATACAAGCCATGTCGGTAGTTAGACTTCAGTTTGAATATCGACTTAGTCTGCCCTATACTCTTCCTCTCCGACTTCTGTTGATTGATGTGCTCAGAACCTATATAAGAAACACACAAATAACCCCACTTGACTTGTGATCGGCACAGAAACAGTCCAGAGACTGTTCCAACAACCAACAAACAATCAAGCGGCAATATCTGCATGTTTCCAGAGATCCCGACGAGTTACAGCCCCTAGTACAGGGCCTTGTAAAGGTTGTAGGGAGAGGTTTTGTATCTCAAAGAGACGTAGAGCAAACTGCGTGGAACGTGTTTCTAGACACAGGGAACGTTGTTTCCAAGATAGATTTATAGCTTCGCAGTGTGTGTGTATGTGTCCAAGCGACAGAGAAACAGGTTTAATGTAGTCCCATAGACTCAAGTAGGGCCCTAGTTTATAGGCCAAGATCGTTCACAGAGCTTTCCCTAAAGAGGTACTTTCTGAGCAACGCCAGCAGTCACGTTTCCAAAGTTTTCCCTAGATGGTACTTTCTGAAACCCGCTCCGCAAACAACAACGATAATGTTTCTTTCAATAGAGTCCCAGTTCCAACAGATTCACAGAGTTTCTAACAGTTTCCAGGCAGAGCCCAAGTGCGTTTCCAGAAAAATATGTGATTCAGAAACAAATAAAATTTTGACTAATAATGCTACTCTATGAGAGTGCATTCGCCGAGGATCCCAGATCAACCCAATGCGCAAGCGTATAGCCTACTAGTTCAGGGGAAGATGCTGTGTCCATTGTAGAAACACCCTCGGATACTTATATAACCGCCAAGACACTGTTATAAAGCCCAAAACACAATCCCAATGAGTCAAAAGTCCGTTTACCCACCTCTTTAACCGCGCTTCCGTCGGTTGTTCTTCTGGGCGTCGCCTCCAATTGGTTCCCAACTGTGAGCATGCCATGTTCCTTGCCAATTACGAGGCAGGAACCCGTCAGCAGCCCCCTGTATTATTCAGAGGGTGTGTCGATCACCGATAGATCGGCACTGCATCTCGTTCAACCTGTTTCTGCTTCATCTCAACTCTCCCCTTGGTTCCAAGTGCAGAACTTGATAATACTCCTTTGTAGGGCTCAATAGATACCCGTTTCTCTAGGGTTTCCCAGAAAGGGTTCTTGAGAAAGAACCTTAGAACACCTTTAGAGTTGTGATCCGGATCCTCAGAATAGCCAACCACCTGTTTCGGTGTATCCGCATTCGATAGAAACCGGCAACTCTGGCAACCGAAACATCCGTGACCAAGCGCGTCTCTCCTCGCGTCTCAACACAACACAACACATTGCCAACTCCTGTTCCCTTGACCCGTTGAAACGGTGCACTTCTTATATGACTAGGAATAGCTAATTGATAGGTATTGCGAACAAACACCCAAAACAACCAACCACAACCAATCTACCTCCAAGATCCAAGTGCTTCTCTTTGTGAGTTCGGGTCCGGCCGTAGTATGCGACCAGCAGGCTTGAACAAACACAAGTTTGATTTATAGGCTTCTAACAACACACTCTACAACGTACTAGCAATATGCAACCGCCAACAACAACACTGCTAGGAACCTAGGGATGGTCCGGGGGGTGTGTTTTATATGGGGTGGATACGAGATGGCTGGACCGTTAGGTCAAGAACACCAGGGCAGAGGTTTGTAGGTTTGTGAAAATCCTCGCCTTAGGCAACCTAAGGACTACTGAGGCTAACTCCAAATGACTCCAAGTCTCAAACGGCAAGGCAAGTTGGGGGCTTCCCAGAAGAGTCCTTGAACCACCAACCTATTCCTTAACCAAGAACAGGAACCTTTCCACTTTTATCAGCACTAGCTCACTCCAAGCGTCCAGCTAGCGACCCAACACACTACGACAGAGCTTCCGTCTATATTGGGGTGAAGGCGAAGTAACTGACAAGTTATAGCCAAACTAGAGGTGGGGGCACCTAGTCCGTCTTCTTCTTAGTGGGCTCAAGTCAACACACAATCCACCTAGCAAGCGATCCAACACACTACGGCAGAGCTTCCGTCTTGTCGGGGTGAAGGCAAAGTCACTAGCGCAAACTGCAGCTTGGTCTCGAAGAGAACACCCTTGTTTTATATGTGGAGGTCTAGGACCAACAACACGAAATCCTCAACTTAGTCACTCGATGTTTCCAGAGTCCACAGTCTACTGATTCCAATATAAAGACTACTACAAGTGAAGTTCGGTATCAACCTCCACTAGCAGCCTGAGAGCACCAACACCAGCTTCGTCCAAAGTCTGGGGCGTAATGTTCTTAGACCCTAGTCTGCTCTGCGCTCCCTTTTATACTACGAGGTTCAAGATACATGTGAAAAGCGAGCTGAATAATACAATAAGCAATATTAGATGAAGAGAAATACGGTCAGCCAATGAGACGACTGCCGTTTGGTTTTGGGACTGGTTTGGTGTACGCCAGGTCAGCCTCGCTGACCAGCTAGTGTTCAACCGTGGGTATATCAACTGATCCTCAGCCCTCCGTCTATGCCGAGCACCACTTCCGGACCAACCGGCGAAGTAACCGGTGGTCTAGGTCATCTCTACTCTGTCAGAGCGTCGATCTATTACATCTAGGCGATGCAGTGTTGCGACCGACATCAAATGGTCATGGTTCGTTAGTCAGGACGTCGATCAACCCTCCGGTCATCGGTACAGACTGTACGATCGTCCCTAGCTCCGTTCCAATAGCCTGCTTGCTATTCCGTTCGCCCTAGCTGCCCAGATCGGGCACTAGCCTCGTGTTGCCTCATCTCTGGTGTTGTGTTGTGTCTTTGTCAAAGCCCTAGCCGGTTTGCTAGTCGGGTCATTCCGCCTATCGCCGTCTAGTCGCTTATCTAGAGATTAGATAGTACCACTGGATCTCGCGCCGAGCTTCCTAGCTCAAGGCGTGGCCCCTAGTTGCACTTCCATCGTAGATATCCGTCTGCTAGACCATCGCTAGCTCTTTCGCAAGCCATCTCTGGACTACTAGAGTCTCCTAGGTCATGTCTCATGAATGTATAGGCAGTGGTTTAATCCCTGGTTGTTTGTACACTCGACTAGCAGCTAGCGCGTCACACTAGTGTAGCTTCGTGCTACAGTCAGCAGTTAGGGCTCGCTCTGACTCTCCTTTATATCACCTAACAAGTGGTCTGTGTACTAGCTAGGATGCTAGTAACAACAGAAGTGCTAGTTGCTTCCCGTTGTATAAATACTGGTCATAGGAAATCGCAAAAATAGCCCTAGATGCCGCGCATTTATGTTACGCCGTTTCACCGTTTCCGTTGCTTAAGTGGATGTTGGAAACAAGTCAAAAGAAGTTCCTTGACTTATTAATGGGCTACACGTTTCCCTTACGGTTTTCAGGGTGAGACTAGCCAATGGACATTCTAATTCCTTAGAACGCCCCACCCGTTTCTCTGTGGTTCGCCCAACAGCTACCAGGAACCAGTACTGTTGCATAGAAACAACAGTTTCAGCAATGAGCACGATCAGAAACACGCAAAATTATGTGTATCTAACCATGGCCCAATTGCTGGCTTATCACCATCCTCCTCCAAGTCCCTCCTCCGAAATCAGGCATCAGGCGTAGAGAAGGGTGCAGCGCACGAGCTGAAGCCAAGCCCCTTACCTTCCAGTATACGGGTTCGGTACTCTGATTGGATTCCGACATTCCCCTCTATATATCAGCCTCTTTGTCTTGCTTATACGCACTCCATTCCTCAGGTGTATTTCGGACCTCCGTCGGATCCCGGTGAAACGGTGACTATGGGGCTAGCGGTGAAATAACCACAAACCAAACCTTGTAAATGAATACGCGGTTCGATAAAAGTGACTACAACAACTCAAACACTATAATCCTCGTGCAAGTTCGGGGTTCCAATCCAGTATAGATTGTGGCAATTTGAACTTTAATTCTCTTTGAGAAGCAAGACTTTATAGGTCCACAAGTCGTATAGATAAATTGCTCGAATCCGTTCTAGGTGCAATCGTGGATAGACAGACGAGATTTTATGTTCAATGGTTTTGTGTGATGTGGGTCTAGGTTTGGAGATAGTACTCCGGGGCAAAACGCAAGTGATTCTTATGAATCCCGATTCCAAATAGTATCCGCGATTGCTAATCCTTGCGAGATTACAAACCAATTGTCAAGTCCGATTCATTTCCTTATATTCCACGTGTCCGTTCCGTTTATCCAATATGTCCACGCGCCGTTTATAAAGATCCAAATCCAACACAGATAATATTCAAACTGGGATAACAAACGAAACTTGGTATAGCTTCTGGGTGTCTCCGAATGAATGCCTACTCGACTGGTTAAGCTTGAAGTCTAGTAACTTCGCGTCTAACAGGTGGGGTGAGATTCACTGCTGTTCCTCCCATAACCATCCACTTAAATATGTTACAAGATTCTAAATATAAACGAGACAGATACAAACGAGCAATAGGGTTCAGGGTATATGACTAGTGGTTTGGCAGCTAGCCGATGAACTCCTGTCAAATACCAAGCGATTAGTAAAATTGAGAGAGATTTATAAGGAACATCAACGTGCCGAGCTTAGCGATGAGTCAAGATCTGCATCGCTTAGAACGTTCGTGATGGGATATTGTTGATGTGTCAACTTTTTAGCCGACTCCCTCGTCAGCCCCCCGTTACCCTCTTCGGTAACCATCCGCCCAACTGGTTCCGCTTAGTGTTGCCGCAACTCAAAAAGTCGAGTCACGACTCAAGAAGTCGACTTCAAACAACATTCGACTCGACTCGACTCGACTTGTGCCCATTCAAGTCACTCGAGGTCGACTCAGGTCGACTTGAGTCGATGAAGTCGGGGATTTTTTTGTCATGTTCTCATACCCATTGGGACGGAGCGAGGGGTTGCTTCATTTCAAATTAATGAATCGTGATCCATCTTTGGTTTCCCAGGGTTTTTTCTTGCATCAGAGGGCCTGGTTATAGGTCGAAAATATCCCCAGGAGGCAGAATAGTTGCAAGACACCCTGAACTGCCTGAACTGCCGAATGAAAGCCAACATTAAGTGAACTTGGCATTCGGTGGTTGATAACGGAAGGCAGTACCGTAGTACATCACCCGTCACAGACGTAACACATCAGGGAAAACCCCCATTGGCAATAGTCCTGTATTGGCCCGAATTTCGGGGGTAATTCGACCAAATATGTTCGGTTAGTTTCATTAGCGCTCTAGTAACATGGAAGATAATTTACCACATATTTCCCGGTAATTTACCCTGGGTTAGGAGCAACATTAGTGCGTGCTTCCGGGCCATTCCTGGGCCATTCCAATGCTCCTTGGATGCTACATTGATCGGGAGATAACAACGAAAAGGTTATCATTTATATTGCAAGTATCAAAGTTACAGGTATTTACTGGGCACTGACAACGACGTAATGTGATAACTACCGCGTGGAATTCACGGCGAGGGCGAGCGGATAACGAGGGAAGGATAGAGAACGATGGGGAATTCAAGGCGAACAGGCAATGTAAATTACGGCCGCAAGGGGCTGCAGACACGACGCGGATCGTTTTCCGTAAAGTGATGTGTCGGGGGCGAGAAGGGAGGAGCGCGACACAAGCACACGGAAGCGAAGAAGAAAAAGAGGCAGTAAAAAATACGCACCACCGTGAGCTGGTCAAGAGTGGATGTGCAACGGAGCGGGACGAAGATGATGCCGTAGTGAGCGAGGCCCCGCGGTGCTAACAACAGCGCCGCTGGTGTTGGCCCATTGCTGTCCCTGAATACCTGTAGTGACAAGATGTATCAGTTGTTCTATTCGAAGCAGAGGAGGAAAGAGACAACAGAGACGCACCTTCCGGTCAGGGAAGTCACCGTAGCTGGTGGGGATGCCAATGATGAACATGTCAAAGATGGGGAGAGTGGCGCCGTCGATGATGGGGCAGTCGTGTGCAGCTTGTGAGGATCCCTTGTGGGAGCATATTGGGGATGCCAGACAACATGCATGTTAGTGTAGAATTTCACTAGGCGCCGCAGGGAGTGTTATTAGAGTCATTTCCACGCAAGCTTCAGTAAAACACTCATGTACCATATGAGGTTGTGGACGAACGAGATTATGGGTCCGGTGGACAATTGACTCGAAAATGGGCAGGATGGAAGAGCAGGACATGGGGGGAAAGGAAGAAGGGTGTTTAACGATGTTGTGACACGATCAAACCGAACCATCCTCGCACCCACGTGCACTCGGAGGTAACGTCGGCTACATACGCGTGGTCAGCGCTCAGCGCCCAACGTCAGACGTGCCGTACAGTTTAGGGGCGGCGCTGCCAGCCCTTGAATATTCTGACACCTTGCCCTCCGGTGCTAGTAAGTCATCATGTGTATTGACGATGACTACAAGTTCCAGTATGTCCGTGTCGTGGCCTTCAGGACCATTGAAACATGAGTCCTGGAATCCTCAGGTCTCATTGCATCTGGTAGTCAGACAACTGGGCCAAGATTTATGTACCAGTGGGTTCAAACCTTCTGATATTCAAGTTCATGCGCATTCAATTTTTGTCGTCAAGGATTCTTTTGATGTGCATATCAAGGCAACCTTGGTAAGTTTCCAATGATTTCCTCGGTTAGCCTTTTTTCGGTCAGATTTTCTGGTCATAAACTTATTAGGGGGAAATTTGCAGCAAATTCGGAATGTAGGTTTTTCCTGATGCAAACCGTCTTCTCACCACCAGCTCGCCACCAGCCACCTCGTTTTTTTGGCAGCGCACTCGTCAACATTCCTTTCTCCAAAGTAGGCTCTCAGACCCGAGTCTAGTTCAAGACCTACCCAGGTGCTCCTATTGCCTTTTGTGCTTTTTATGCGGCTGATTCCATTCATTATTGTCATGAATGACTCTTCTGGTGTTGTCGTTCTGGCCCAATGATTATGTCGTTGTCACTACATCTGGGCTGCCTCCTTTATCTTCTTTCATACCGTACGGGCTCAAGGTACGTGGTCCCCGGTGCCCGATTGTAATCGCCCAGAAGTCGGTCTTTGCCCGCATTGTGGCTCAATACGTGAAGGAAGTCTTATGGATTAGGCAGGCCTCAGTTCATCCCATCCGGTATGTATAGTCTTTACGAGTTATATCGCGATTTAATAGTACTTGCCGTAAGTATTTTTGACTCCATTGACATTTCGGGGAGGTCAAGCTCATGCCCTGGCGTCAAGCTCATGACCTGGCGTCACCACCCGCTGCGTGCGGTGAGCTGTTGTCCAGCTGAGTCTCCAGCTTGAAACAAGCTGTTTTGTACCATGGCTTCCCTGCTGCATGGGTATGCTGTACATGCGTTAAACCACGAATGTAAGCTGTTACTGCACCAGGATTCCCGCAGCGTGGCTGTTACAGATGCGGATGGTGTGGTGCGGACGGCTGTCTGACTCAACCTTGCGTATTGCGGCCTCCCTGCATTCCACGGTCTCCCGTGGTGCTGTCTGTGATACGTGCTGTATTCAGTACTGCCCGTGCTCGTGTGTTCCACTGCAGCCCTTGTCTGATAAACTTGGCTGTTCCTCATCTTCTGTACGGTGAGTGCTCGCAGCCCTCAAACCGTTTGTGCCGATGAGCCCGGCTCAACGAAGCCTTCCTGCTGCAGCGGCCGTGGATGATTCGACACGGGCGCTACTAAACATTTCACACATGGCTTGCATTACACCTGTATTCCATTTCTCCTTCCTGTCAGATGTATTCTAGGTAGTGGCCTATCTGATTTTTTTTTCGTCACTTTTAACAAATGCCATGATGACTGCGATACCATCGATCTGTCCTCTGTGAGCGCATCGTTCAGAAGAGCAACAACTCTCACATAAACGGTGTGAAGACACCTCTCTAGTCCTGCGGAACGGGCCATTACTCAGTAATTTCCTTCTCTGATTCAAGAGTTGACTGATCCAAAATGAAGTGGGAACATCTCGCACTGGAGCTTCTTACAATCTTATCTAGTGAACCCGATTTGAGTGACTCGAAGTCGAGGCGCGTCGACTTGATTTGGATCCGAAGTCGAGTGGAGTCACGTAGAAGACTCGGCTCTCGACTTGGGGGGGATGGAGTCGGAAGTCGTGGCAACACCAAACACTTCAATTCTCACATTGATACCGCTTACCAAAATAGCATCCACAGTTCAATGGCACACAATTTGAATACACATTTCTATGGTAAAGGGAGTCTTAAAACATTTCTTGGCTGCCATTTTGATTTATTTAACAGCCACATTCTGTAATTGTGCAATCTTTCAACGCCTGTGTCCAAATAACTTGGAGGGAATTAACTTGCAGCATCTTAATGCCGGCATTGCAGGTTTCTGTGAGTCATACCACGGTTTTGGGACTTCATTTTAGAGTCGTCTCTATCTGCCATAAGTTTGTCTTCAAGTCCCCAAACAGAGTCGCATTAGCTATCTAGAAATGCCACATAACCGCTGTCTGCTTCCGCCCTCAGCTTACCACTCGCAGCTGTAGCCATCATTACATGCTCTGCGACCAAATATAGGTCAGAATCAACTATTAATTGACCCTTGGCCACTTGAATGGAGTTTATAAACCCAGTGTTTCATAGGCCATCCTTCATTCTGACCTCAATACTGGTAAAATTACTCATAAGTGGGCTCTGTCAAGGCACTCCTGACATTCACGGTGTCTGCAGCACTTACCTATATACTAATGTCGACTCAAGTGACTCAAGTCGACTCAAGTCGACTTGGGTTCGACTCCGAAGTCGGTCGGAGTCATGCATGTGACTCGACTCGACTCGACTTGAGTCAACTTCACCAAGTCGACTTGGCGGGCCGGAGTCAGAAGTCGCGGCAACACTAGTTCCGCTTTGAACCGCTACAATGATTTGTCTGAAAACTGTGATAGCCGCCGCTTCCCAGTACCCGGGTATGTTTTCTTAGTCAATTGGTTGATCGACCACGTCCAGCCTCCTCTTGGCAAGTCTGAAGACCTCAGATGATGTCTAATAGTGATCCCCTTGGTTCAGAAGCATAATCCCTTATAATACGCCCTTAGTCAGGGATGTGCAGTAGCCCCAATCCGTTTCCAGGATGGTAAGGCACTTTCCACGATTGCTCCATTAGCGGTTTTCTCACGTCAACCCTGTACCAGGATCGTTGTCCAGCGCCTTTCTAATGGTTCGAGACACATTATATCCCTTTTAGCTAACTGCCCAGGCCAGCAATAGCCCTTGTGAGATGAGGTCGTAATTTAATGAAGTACATTATAGTATGTTGCAACTCGAGCAGATTTGAATAAATGCCCGGGTGCCCCAATACCAGGTCTGTCACCGGTCGGGAACTGGTACTTGACAGTATATTCAAACTCACTCTTCTTACGCCTTTCCTCGTTTATGTCACTTCCGCTCTCTGCTGAAGAACAAACCAGACAACGACACGAACGATCCCTTCAGCGTCTTGCACACTTCAACACTACCATCACTCCTCCCGAGATTGCTGAGCAAAACCGACTCCGAGATCAGCATATTCGGTCTCAGTTTCTCAACCGCTAAAACTACAGCGCAGCTCTTCAGAACTCCGCTAGTAACGACATCCAATCGGCATACAACATACGTCAAGCAGCACATATTGCTGGTGCCATGTCTACAACCACCGCAACCCAACCATGCATACCCAGTCGGGTGTGGCCCCTCACGAATCTATCTCGCAGACCGGTGGACCCCGAATGCGAAAAGGTAGCGTGATTGACATTGAGGAGGTGGACAATACTCCAGATCCAGATGTAGCTCGGGTCTCGGACGAGGCTCCGGATCCGGAGCCCGAGGGTACTCGTTCCCACTCAAGCAGCACCAATCCTTTCCGCAATGAGCAAGGGGCTCCAATTGAAATTCCAACTCCGGTTAGAGGTGGAATTGGTGGAAACGGCGGAGGTGGAAATCTGGATTGGTTCTCTTTGGACTTCCTGCGTGCAATGTCCCAGATTATTGGTCAAGGCATCAGAGATGCTTTAAAGCATCAAAGTGCTCCTCCATCCTCGGACAAGTCTAGGGCCCGAGTTCGGGATCCCGACACCTTCGACGGCAAGGACCCTGACAAATTCCGAACTTTCCTCTTCCAGGGCATCCTCAACTTCAAGGATTGCCCTTCGGCATTCGTTCGGGACCACCAGAAGGTCAATTATATGATCTTCTACCTTACTGGTGATGCTCTTGGATGGTTTGAACCTTCCATTGTCGATCCGGACCCTGAGAATATCCCTGCCTGGCTTAACAACTACAACACCTTCATTTCCGAGCTTCAGCTCAACTTCGGCATCTATGATCCCCGACAGGAGGCCGAGAACGAAATTGTCGCTCTCCGGATGGGCGAGAAACAACACATCCAAAAGTATCTGGTCCATTTCAACAAGCTTTCGCAGCTTACAGGCTGGAACTCCCTCGCTCTCCGAAAGGTCTTCTACGATGGGCTTCCTGAGCGCATTAAGATCAAACCCCGTGATCTCCCGGGCGGTAAACCGACTACGCTCGACATTTTGAAGATTTCGGCTCAATCCATCGATGCCTCCCATTGGAAATGGCAACGTGAGCAGGAACTCCGTCAGGCCCAGAACCCCCAATCATCGGCAAAATCCTCGGGGACCGACGGCAAATCCACGTCCAATGACTCTTCTACGGCGCAAGCCGGTGATTCCAAGAAGAAGAAAAAGGGCGGCAGGGGGAACGGAGGGAACTCCGGTGGATCCTCCACTCAAACTTCGTCTCCTTCGACTTTGGAAAAACTGTATGCCAAGGTCCTTGGCTCGGACGGCAAATTGGTTCCTGCCGAGAAAGCCCGTCGGATCGCCAAAAACCTCTGCTTGCTTTGCAGAGCTAAGGGACATCGGAGCAATGAATGTCCTAAGAAGAAACTGGCTGCTGGACGCACTGCCACTACCGATTCGGCAGCCGCGTTGGCGCTGGCTCCCACTGCACAGTCGGGAAACTGAGTAGCGACTCTCGGAACTCCATGCGACCCGAGGGTTGTGAAAATAGTCTCGATCGCACAGAATCCTTCTTACGACTTAATGCCTCTGCCCTTTCCGATCCAAAATCTTTATGCCCCATCTTACGATCTCTGCAGATTCAGTCGGACTTCCGAGCTCTTATTGACTCTGGTTCGTCCGATTGTTTCATAGACCCTGTCCTCTGTACCACCAATAATCTCACTCGTGTTCCGATTCCTCCGCTCAGTCTCCGTCTCTTCGATGGATCTCCGGGAACAACGATTTCCGAGAAAGTCTGAATGGATGTTTCTTTCCCCTCTGGTGACTCGACTCCGGTTGAATTATATGTCACACCTCTGGATTCTGCTTGCTCTGTTGTGCTTGGATACAATTGGCTGACCCGACACAATCCGTTGATTGACTGGGCATCTGGCCAAATCTTTTTCCGCTCGCCTGGCTCTGCTACTCCTCCTTCGGCTCTGTCCGAAGTTGGATTCCGCCGACACCATTCCTCTCGTTGTGGAGCCATCTGTTGCTCCTCCGGTCGATGCTAAACCCCCATCGATCTCCTTCATAGGAGCAGCTGCCTTTGCTAGTGCACTTCGCGCTAAAGGCAGTCAACTTTATCGCCTAAGCCTCTCAGAGGTATTAGGAAAGTTGTCCAATACTATGCCCGCTCCGGACTTATCCGGACTTCCGACGGAGTATCACGACTTCGCTGACGTTTTCTCGGCCTCCGAGTCGGAAAAGTTAGCACCCCATCGGCCATATGATCTCAAGATTGAACTTGAGGACGGGCAGTCACCTCCGCCCGGCCCCATTTATTCCCTCTCCCAGCTTGAGCTGGTGGCTCTTGGAGAATTCCTGGACAAGAACCTCAACAATGGGTTCATTCGGCAGTCCTCGCCTGTCAGCAATGGCCTCTGGGTCGGCTAAACAGTGAGTAGCCTGACGAGAACCCCAACCAGGATAAACCCGATAGACGCTAGTAACTAGTGTGTTCCCCGAGCAGGAGGACCACTCATATGACGTCCTCCCTAGGAGTTCATATGCCGTAGGTCGGGATGCGAGGTGGAACCCGGAACGAGTCGAAGAGGGTGTGATATCCACTCAGGTATACAACCCGGGGCATGGATACAACCCGTAGTATGATGCAAAGGAAGCGGGGCAGGGTGGAGACAATGCCTATGTCAAGCCAAGGTAGAAGCCTGAGATTAGACGAGTTAGAATCTACTGTACATGGAGATTCTACCGTGCTTATATAGGCTTGTAATAAATTAAAGGGATTGCGGTCAATCGCGATCAGTTCCGGTACCGCAGCATTAAGAAGCGCTAATGCTGATACTCCTGGACTCCTCTGTGTTGGTTTCCATGGTGTCAGCGGACCTAGGAGACCCGATGTTCGGGTTTCCTAGTCCTAATTGTCATTGTATCCAGTGGTTCAAACCCCGATCGGGTTTGCAACCACTCCTGTACTTTGTGTATACTTCTGTGTCAGCCCTTGGTGCGTCTGGGGACTGAGTCCGTCTGTACGGGTTCCTAGTCCCTAACGTCTTCTGTATGCCGTGGCGCAGACTCCCTGAGTCTGCGGCTTTAGAATCCGAGGCCGGGTCTCAACCGTGAGAAGGTCACGTGGTAGCGTCATGAAAGTCCCGTGCCGCTAAGACGTGTCTGTATCCGTACGGACGCGTCGCGCGAAAAAGTAGAACCCGGGCGATTCATGAGATCGCCCCACGGAGGTCCGATTCTCTTCGCCAAAAAGAAATCAGGCGAACTTCGGCTTTGCGTGGACTTCCGGGCGTTAAATCGCATTTCCCGGAAGGATCAATATCCACTTCCCCTCATTTCCGATCTTCTGGAGGCCGGTCGGAGTGCCCAGGTCTTCACTAAAATTGACCTCAAGCACGCCTATCACCTCGTTCGGATTGCTGACAGCGATGAGTGGAAAACTACATTCTGGACTCGCTACGGCTCTTTCGAGTGGCTCGTCATGCCTGAGGGCCTAACCAATGCTCCTGCTGCTTTCCAGCGATTCATCAATGACCTCTTTTCGGACCTCCTCGACGTCAATGTCGTTGTATATCTGGACGACATCCTCGTTTATTCCGAGAATCCATCCGAACACCAACAACATGTATGCGAAGTGCTTCGGCACCTTCGGAATGCCGGGCCTTTCGCCTCGCTCAAGAAATGTGCATTCAGCGTCGAAATGGTGGAATTCCTGGGCTACATCCTTTCGCTCAATGGGCTTTCGATAGATGAGTCCAAGGTCAAGGTTATTCGGGATTGGCAGAACCCCGAAAAGTCAAGGACGTCCAATCATTCCTTGGCTTTGCCAATTTCTATCGGCGCTTCATCGCCCATTACTCGGACATCATGGTGCCGCTCACTCGGCTTACCCAGAGGTCCGAACGTTGGGTGTGGTCCCCAGAGTGCCAAAAGGCGTTTGATACACTTAAACTTGCTTTTACTTTGGCTCCGATTCTGACCTATTGGATCCCAGGCGCCCAGTTAATTCTGGAATCCGACGCCTCCGACTATGCCATCGCAGCCATCCTCTCGATTGTCTCGGCCGACGGAGAAATCCGTCCCATGGCCTTCCACTCTCAGACCTTCTCGGCCGCCAAACTCAACTACGACACCCACGACAAGGAACTGCTTGCCATTTTTGAAGCGTTCTGCATCTGCCATCGGTACCTCGAGGGTGCAGTCCCCGCAATTGACGTGGTCACGGATCACAAAAATTTGGAATATTTTGCTACGACCAAGCTCTTGACTCGCCAGCAAGCTCAGTGGTCCGAGCTTCTTTCTGCCTTTAACTTTGTCCTTCGGTTCCGGCCAGGACGGCTCGGTGCCAAGCCCGATGCTCTCACTAGACGATGGGACGTCTACCCTAAAGAGGGGGATAGTGGCTACACCAGTGCGAATCCGCATAATTTCCGTCCAGTCTTCACTCAAGATCAACTTAACGCGTCACTCCGAGCTATGTTCTCATATGAGCCGGTACTCCGAGCAGTGCATGTTATGGACATTAATCAACTTCACGCAGATATCCGAGCTGCATTACCTGCGGATCCCGTCGCTTCCCGACACCTTAACGACACCTCCAACCCCCGGTGGGTTACTCGTGACGGCCTTCTCTATCAAGATGGACGTATCTATGTTCCGGAGTCCGACAGACTCCGACTTAGAGTGTTACTGGACAAACATGATCACAAACTCGCTGGTCATGGGGGACAGAACAAGACACTTGCCATGGTGCGACAGGAATATGTGTGGCCCAGACTCCGAACCTTTGTCAAGGATTATGTCCGAGCTTGTGTTACGTGCAAACATGGTAAATTCATCCACCACAAGCCCTACGGCTTCCTTCGGCAACTCCCGGTCCCCGATCGGCCTTGGCATTCCATTTCCATGGATTTCATCGAGCAATTACCGCTCTCCAAAGGCTGCACCAGTATCCTTGCTATTGTTGACCGCCTTTCCAAGATGGGACTCTTCATTCCCTGTCACGGAAAACTCACAGTGTCCGAGTTGGGTCATTTATTCATCCTTCACGTCTTCTCCAAGCACGGAGTTCCGAGTCACGGCACTTCCAATCAGGGCTCCGAGTTTGTTAATCATTTCTCCTGATCTTTGGCTGAAGCGCTTGATATGTGTTTCCACTTCACCGCCGGCTACCATCCTTCCGCCGATGGACAGACCGAGCGTGTCAACCAGACTCTGGAATAATACATCCGGATGCACTGCAACTACATGCAGGACAACTGGTGTCTGCTCCTTCCCCTCGGAGAATTCGCTTACAACAACACCCCGAACAACACTACGGGTGTTACTCCCTTCTTCGCCAACAAAGGCTATCACCCTTCGGTCACCGTCCACCCCGCGTGCGATCTCACCTCCGCTCGGGCCCGAGATTTTTTCACAGACCTTGACTCTCTTCGCCAGGAACTCCGAGACCAGATGGCTGCTCAAAAGCGCTATCAAGGTCCTGCGGATAAACCGAGAGTCGCTGATCCCAAAATCTCGATTGGGGACGAAGTCTACATCAATGCCAAAGGATTCCGATCGGCCCAGCCAACGAAGAAGTTCTCCGAGCAATTCTACGGTCTTTATGAAGTCATTGGCCAAGCCGGTCCCGCTTCCTTCACCGTTAAACTTCCCCGAGACATGCGTCAAATTCACCCTGTCTTCCACATTTCCCAACTCGAGCTCGGACATCTGAACACCATTCCAGGATGCATCCAACCTCCGCTCCCTCCAATTGAGGTCAAGGGCGAGTTGGAGTACGAGATTGCAGAGATCTTGGATAGCAAACTCGATCGGCGCCGCCGGCCTCCGCTCTTGTACTTCGTTTGTTGGGATGGCTATGCCGGAACTCCGGACGAGACTCAGTGGCTCAAAGCTGAGGAGCTTGAGCACGCGTCCAAACTAGTGGAAGAATATCACGCCAAATACCCAGACCGCCCTGGTCCCTAGCTTCAGGCCCCGCCGGCCCTGAGCAGGTTGTCTCACAAGGTTTTTATGCAATGAAGGTCTACTGAGTGTTTTCCTTAAAAATCATTTTCTTTTCTTTTCACTCAACATATACACCAAGAAAAACCATTATACATTTCGGGCCCGATCAGCCCCCGACTCTTTCCGACTATGCGTGTAACATCCAAGAAATTATGTACAAGTACTTTCCGGGCCCCTTCGGCCCCGATTTCCTTCGGTCCCCGACTCACTTCCCCTTCGAACTCCCTTCACCCTTGTCCTCTTCCTCATCTTCCTTGGCCCACCGAGTTTTCCTCTTCTCCCGAGCAGCCATGATCTTCTCCACTTCGGTTTCCCCGGCTTCTCCGTATTCCAATTGGAGCTGAACGAGTTCCGCCTTCAAGATATCGTTGAGGGTTCCGTTCGTCTCACGAAATGAGGTGAACAAATCCATGAACCCCACGTCGTTCAACTCAGTGGCCGAAGTAATATTTGGCGCAGAAGATCTGTTGGCGTCTGGCCAGACACAATGGACCTTGGAGTTGTGCCATGCTTCACAGGCGCGGCACGATCGGCCATCCGTCGGATCCCGGATGGAGTGTTCATCTTTGCACAACGTACGCACTATAATGAAGTCAGCATCATCGGAGCCGACGGTACACCGACTTACCGGGTCCTGCTTTGCCTTCTTCTCAGCCGGTGTTTCGTCCTCCTCGTCCTCGTTGATCTCCACCGCTTTGCGGAGCTGCTTCGGTTTCCACTGCCGCCGGATCCCGACGCCACCGACGCCTGCGACGCTGGTTTTGCCACACCCTTACCCTTCTCTGCCTTCTTCCTCCTTTTCTCCTCCGCTTTCCGCACATCCGCGGCTTTCCAGGTGGCCTCCTCCTTCGCAAGCCACTCGGCCTCCTCCTTCGCTTTCTGCTTGTCCTCCTCCCTCTTCTTCTGCTCCTCCTTTCGACGTTTCCTCTCCTTCCGACCGGTCTCAGTGTCCTCATTGTTGAGGTTTTCCTCCGCAGCGTCTTCACTCATGGCGCAAAGCCGGTCAAGGAACTCGGCCTTAGATTCGTTGGAGTAATGGGGCATTACAGAGATGTGTGTGGAGCGAGTTAGGTGGTGATGGTGGTGGATTGTGGATGAGAGTGAAAGTTTTCACTTTCCCATCACATGACCAACTATATAGCTGATGCGGATTGCCGACGGATCAGCAACCTCGGATCAAATGTACTCTTCGGCATTAAAGCGCCTCTAGGGTTTGGTGCTAAGAGGGGGATACTGTCACATACCGTGACTTCACATCCTTTTCGGACGCCATCGGACTCCGACGATCTCCGATCCCGATTATGTCTGACACTGCCTTGCTGCAATTATTCTTGTTCTATTGGTTCGTACTACATATGATTCTCTCTGACTCCTAGGTTCCACTTTATGCTTCTTCATCACGGAGCCCTTGGAGGACCGATGATATCCAAGTCAGCTTGACTCTACTTGACTCACAACGACTCGTTTCCATCACGGACCCACTCGGAACTCTGAAGCTCTGGTACTTACATTATATCCCCACTAATACTTTACTTTTGTATAAATACAAGCCATGTCGGTAGTTAGACTTCAGTTTGAATATCGACTTAGTCTGCCCTATACTCTTCCTCTCAGACTTCCGTCCCCCTCCAAGTCCCTCCTACGAAATTGGGCATCAGGCGTAGAGAAGGGCGCAGCACACGAGCTGAAGCCAGGCCCCTTCCCTTCCAGTATACGGGTTCGGTACTCTGATCGGATTCCGACATTCCCCTCTATATATCAGCGTCTTCGTCTTGCTTATACGCACTTCATTCCTCAGGCGTATTTCGGACCTCCTTCAGATCCCGGTCGGGAACCGGTACTTGACACTAACGGAGAATATACCTTTAAAATTTCAAAACTCTGCCAACGTCGCCCTCTGGGATAGTATAATTCAACTCTATCCACCACCCGGATTCCATCAGAAAAAGGATAGTGTTGCTGAGAACACAATTGCTGTCAAATCCTGGTGGTTCCTTGTGAACTTTAGGACCTTCTGCATCGTGCGATTTTGCATTGGACTCCTTCGGATCCAGCGTGGTCGTAATCTCTGCAGAGAGCTCTTCGCCAGCAGGAGTGTTTTCTGCGGGCTCGTTGTCGTGAGGAATATTATCTACACTGGGCATCTTGGCGTCGTGGGTACAGGTCCAGTCGGCAGAGTCCATGCGGAGCCCTGGGGAAATTTTGAGCGGGGAGTGCCCCATCCTGTTTGGCCTTGTCCAACGACTGCTCATAGGCCGTTTGGCTCGCATAGCACTCCCGGAGGATGCTTGCTTGCTCTAAGAGATCATTGAGGATGGGCAAACAATTGTTGTCGGCAAGCTCATTGAAATGAGTCAATAGATCTGAGTCGCATCTCAGCACAAGGCTTTTTGAGAGTCAGATACTGTGTCGCCATGTAATTAATGATAAAAATACATACCGCCGTGTTAGCGGTATAATTCTACTTTACTTCATACTTACATTCATTCCATTCCGTCATTTCTACGTTATCACTTTCGTTATTCCAAGCTTTTGCTAGCACAGCCTCAGTTACTTTTCTTTAGCTCCGTAACTGAGGTGCGCGTACCCATATTAATCTGACCTACTTACCTTACTAATTATCCTGTAGACTACGCTAACAGGTATATTATTAACAGAGTTACTTTTCTTTAGCTCCGGGACTGAGGCACTACGCTAACAGGTTAAGGAACCCCGAACCGGCATGGCATCAGAACTTGGACTGTCCAGCGCGACAGGAAAACACGCCACCCCAAAGCTAGCTCAAGGGGGAGCAAACTTCGTCTCCTACAAGGAGAAGATGGCCGAGTTTCTGGTTGGCCAACCGGGCTTCCGCAAGCACTTGATGGGTCGCGTAAAACAGCCTACCAAGCCTGCCGACCTCAAGGATGATGCTACAAAAGCTCAGAAAGAGGCATACGAAGCAGCAATGGACACGTACGAGGAGGAGATGGACGAGTACCTGCAGAAGCAAGCAGCTATTGCAAGCATACTCACAAATTCTTGGCCTGATGACGTCCACCAGCAATTGCTCGGTGTTCGTCCTGTGCACAAGCTCTGGTCTTTGCTCTGCGCACTCTTTGAGAACAAGAGCGTCCTCGGTATGGTCGATATTCTGGTCAATCTCCTTCGGATCGAGTGCACCGGCGATGAGGACGAAGACGTGCTCGCCGTCATCAACCGTTTCATCAAGAAACGAAACGAGTATATTAGCGCCAGTGGACAGCTCCCCGACGACATCTACGCCGCATTCCTCATCAAGGCCATGCCCTCCACATATCGCTCCACCATCCTTACCACCGTTACCACAGCCGCGACGATGGGCGCCGCGCTCAATTTCGACGTAGTGCGCGCACAGCTCAAGGAGGCAATCCAGTTCGACGTTGCACAGGCGAATCGCAAGCGTGAGGAGGCGAAGGCCATGGCAGCAGCGAAATTCGAGCGCCACAAGCAACAGCAGCAAAAACAGCAACCGCCGCAGCAGTTGAAAAGAAGAGATGCACCAACTGTTTGTACACCGGCCACACCAAGGAGGAGTGCCGAAAACCAGGCGGCGACATGGAAGGCATCCCACTTCCGAAGAAGGACAAGGGATCCGCAAAGGGGAAAGGAAAGGCCGCCGCTGCCGAGGACAAGCCATCCGAGGCGAGCGAGAGCCCACGCCTACGTTGCCGCATCTGTCTCCGATAGCGCTCTTCACACGTCGGGCAGCCAATCCCTCCATCTCCTCGACACCGGCACGTCGCAGCATTACGACGGCAATCTAGCCAATTTCGTCAGTATTCGGCCCTGCGAACCGTATCAAATCCAGACTGCGTCCGGCATCGAGTACGCCACGCAGGTTGGTACCGTCGAGTTCGGGTGCCATCAAGGCGACATCGAGAAGACCTTCACCCTCTCAAATACCTACTACCTTGAATCATGCACCACCGGTCTCATCTCCCTCACCCATCTTCGCAAGCACGGTCTCATATTCAGTGATGCCGAAGCTGGATACGGCGTACTCACCGACTTGAAGACAGGGAAAGAAATTTTATGTGTCGCAGAGCCAGACAGCGTCTATCCACTGACCACTTGGCGGCCAGAGCACGCCAAGGCAGCATCCGCGCACGCAAAGTCCGCACGCAAAACCCTCACGCGTAAAGAAGCGCATGAGCAACTCGGCCACATCGCGCACAGCACCATCGAAACGATGGCGCGCAATGGCTCAGCGCTCGGCTTCGAGGTCGACCTCAGCACACCTATCGCGCAGTGTGAGGTATGCATCCAAGCTAAATGAAAGAGATCCGGATTTCTCAAAAGCACCGTGATCCACGCTCGAAGTGTCCAGGCGAATTTGTTTCCGGAGACCTCTGGGGAACGGCGCGAACCACAGCACGTGGGGGGTACAATTATTATGGCACCTTCCTTGACGACAATTCCGACCTCGCGTACGTCTACCTTCAGAAAGGCAAGACAGAGGCAGAGACACTCGGGCACTACAGCGACTTCGAAGTGTCGATGAAGACGCAGCACGGTGTCGACATCAAGGTGTTTAGAACCGATCGTGGAAAGGAGTACACAGGCGGCGCCTTCGACAAGCACCTTGCCTCGACCCCACGACACACCCCAGCTCAACGGCGCCGCCCGAACGCCTCAATGGCTCTATTGCCGGGCAAATGCGCGCCCTCCTACTTGCGAGTGGGCTCCCCAAGTCGTTCTGGGGCCTCGCCGTCATGTACATCGTCTGGCTTCGCAACCGCACGCCGACAAAGAAGACCGCACCGAAATCACCGTACGAAGTCCTGACGGGCGAGAAGCCCGACCTGAGTCACGCACGGAAATTCGGGTGCCGCGTCTGGGTTCGCGTACGTGGCGGGTCGAAGCTCGACGAACGCGGAGTCGAGGCGAAGTGGGTCGGACCCAGCGTGGAGACGCCCGATGGCCACAAAATTTACTGGCCATCGAAGGGCACAGTAACCGTCGAGCGGGACGTTTGTTTCGCCAACGAAACGATGTTCGCAGGGGAGAAGGACGAGGGGGACATTCCCGTCCCGGGTGGCGAGGAGAAAAACGAGAAAACAGCGCAGCGTGGAAGCGCACGTACCTCCGAGCCCAATACCACCACTCCATCCCCACCAACACCTCCAAAGCATTCTACCACACAGGGGGAGCTCCCTGAATCGCCCTCTACACATCCCACAACGCCGCCGAGCGAGACCTTGAGTTTCACGGCAGATGACATCGCACCCGGCGATCCCGATGCAGCGGACACATCCGAGGCCGCGAGCGATGTGGGGGAGGAGCCTAGTCGATGTCCTGGCAAGCCGTCGGCGTATATTCGCAGCTTGCAGCGCAGAGAGGGAGTAACGAGTGGCGCAGGAGGTAGTTTCCGAAAGTACACGTGCAGGCTTCAAGTGGCAAACGATGACAAAAATTCACGCGCATCGATTGCGTACGCAGCCGCCGTGGTCCCACGTTCATACCAGCATGCGAGGAAGACCGAAATTTGGCCAGAGTGGGACGCTGCGATGAAGCAGGAAGTGACGCTGGAAGGTCACAATACTTACAGCATTGTCACGCGTGACGAAGCGCGCGATGCTCCCATTCTTCCGCTCAAGTGGGTCTACGCAAAACAAAATGGACGAGGTTGGAGAAATCAAACAGCACAAGGCGCGCATTTGTGTCCGCGGGGACCTCCAGAAAACCTCGGTATTCAAATCGAAACTTTGCACCAGTTCTGAAACCCACCTCGTGCAATATCCTACTTGCTGTCACCGCGCATCATGGCTGGCATGTCCACCAATGCGATTTCAAGGGTGCCTACCTCAACGGCATCCTTCCCAAACCCATTTACGTCGAACAGCCCGACGGATTCAATTCACCGGAAGCACCACGTGCAACCCATATCTGGAAACTCCACAAAGCGCTTTACGGACTTCCGGAAGCTGGTCGAATTTGGTACCTCACCGTCAGTGCATTCCTCGTTGACAAACTCGGTTACACACGCAGTGAAGCCGACCATGCAGTCTTCTACCATATCACGGAGACTGACCGCACATTTATAGGGATCCACGTCGATGACCCAATTACAACGGGTAACAACCTCGACATCCTCACCAAGCTTGAGGAGGATCTCAACCGAAAATTCCCACTCAGATTAACGGCGACGCGACCCATTACTTGGGTACAGCTATCCACCAGGATCGTGCCACTGGCACCATCTTCGCTCTCGCAGGCATCTTACATCTGTGACCTCGTGGCTCTCACTGGTCAAGAGAACGCGAAAATCGGCGCCATCCCCGCTCGCACCTGGTGCACGGCTTGGTCACGAGTTCTGCCCGACCTCGGACGAGGAGAGAGAAGACATGCGCGATGTCCCATACCGCACCACTGTCTGCTCGCTCCTCTGGCTCGCAAATAACACCCGTCCGGATATTGCCTACCCAGTGAGCGTGCTCTCGCAGTTCCTCTCAAACCCAGGCCATGTCCATTGGGAATCAGCCAAGCATATCATCTGTTACCTCAAAGGTGCTATCGATGCACAGCTGACTTTCGGTGGCTCGCGCATTCGTCTCCAGGGCTTCTCGGACTCCAGCTGGGGTTCTGAGGTTCTCAACTGGTGTTCGATGTCCGGCTACACATTCACCCTTTTGGGGGGGGGTGATTTGCTGGAGTGCGAAGAAGCAAATGGTGGTCGCGCTCTCGACTGCTGAAGCCGATTACATCGCAATGACGTGCGCGACGAAGGAGGCTATCTGGATCCGCCAATTTATGGGGGAGCTCTTCGGTGACATTATCGACCCCACAACTCTTCATGTCGATAACCAGTCCGCGATCGCGATGGCCAAAAACGATTCATTTCACTCTCGTACCAACACATTGCGCTCCCTTATCATTTCGTTCGCCATGCCATCGCACACTCCACCATTGCGCTCTCGTGGAC